>JAOTQJ010152100.1:3708-17539 GCA_025642045.1 Solanum sejunctum
TGCTTGTTTATGTTTCAACCTAGTAGGAGAGCCCTTAGTAGGGAATGGGTATATCGATCTGATCTTATTACTTTGGTGGTCTACGAGACTTGGATAAATCTAATTATATTAGATATGGTAGATTTTGATGTTATTCTAGGTATGGATTGGCTATCTTTATATCATCCTATTTTTGATTGTTACATAAAGACTATTACCCTAGCCATGCCAGGTAGGCCAAGTATTGAGTGGACTAATTTGAAGGTTTCCTATCTGAAATGCCCTAAATAGGCTAGAAAACATGCCTCGAAAATGACCATAATCATAATTTTCTTATATCTCAAAATCCATACAAGATATTAAAAAATTCGACTTTATATTCGTGATCAAGGGGTCAAATTAAATGGGAGATGGGTATAACCAGAATTTTAGAAGACCCATTGCAAAAAATGAATTTCATAACCTTTGCAATGCCAGTGATGAGGTAGATGAGGACCCTCAAGAATTTATTGATGAGGTGTATAAGTTGTTGTCCATAGTGGGGGCCAATTTGGAGGAGAAGATGAAACTAGCGGCCTACCAACTAAAGGGTGTGGCTCAAATTTGGTTTGTCCAATGGAAGATGGAGAGGGAAAATCATGATGCCACTCCTTGGGATGAGTTTAAAGTGGTATTTCTCAACTAGTTCCTCCCTCTTGAGCCAAGAGAGGCAAAAATGATAGAATTCATGAATCTAAATCAAGGGTCGATGAGTTTGAAAGAGTATTCCTTTAGGCTTAGCCAACTCTCCAAATATGCTCCACAATTGGTGGCCGAGCCAATGTCTAGGATGAACAAATTTGTGATGGGTATGTCCGACTTAGTGGATAAGGAGTGTCGTACCTCCATGTTAATTGGTGATATTGACTTGTCTCACCTCGTGACATATGCTGAACAACTCGAAGGGGAGAATCTTATGAAGAGGGGAAGTGAGGAGTCCAAGATGGCTTGATTTGAGGGTAGCCTCCAAAGTTAGGAGCCCTCTAATGCACCAAACAAGAGATTACTATTGATGGGGTGTCTAACCCTAAATGTCAAAGGTGTGGGACAAACCATGGTCATTTATGCTTGAGGAAGACCAATTTTTGTTATGGTTATGGTGAAGAGGGTCACAAGCTAGTCGATTGCCTTTATGTTCAAAGAAGGGGTAAAGGTGGTCGTTGTGGTCAAAGGGCTCAAGAAGGACAAGAAAAGGGTGCTCCATGAAATACTCAATTTTGTTATCTTCAAGGGAGGGAAGGGGTTGATGAGGTGCCCGATGTTGCTACCAGTACATTCGAGGATTTAGTTTGTCGTGCATACTTTGATAGGTCTGGATACCGCTATTTCTATCATTGTTCATTTTATTGCTATTAAGTTTCATGTGTGTCCGGAATAGATATGTGAACCTCTTAGGTGTCTACCCCATTGGTGAGATTATTTTTACTAGAAAGGTCTATAGGGTTGGTCCCATGTCCTTATTGCATAAAGTTTGTCTTGTGACTTTGTTGAGGTTGGCATGGTGGTTTTAGAGGTCTTGGTGTGGTTTTGTTACATGCATATCATGCTTCTAATGAGTGTAGAACCTATGAGGTTGTAACGTGATGGTTAAGGATACACAACCTATTTGAACAACTAAAAGGGCTAGTCATTTTTGTAAGATTGATCCTCGATCTGGGTTTTTTTCGTGAGTGACAGTGAGGGTGGGTGATATTTCGAGAGGTCTTTTCTGATTAGGAGTGAGCATTTGAGTCATGATGGAATTTTTTGGTTGACTAATGCACCACTATATCTATGGATCTCATTAATAGGATCTTTAAACCCTACCTTGACATATTTATGGTGGACTTTAGTGATGACGTATTGATTTATTTAGAGTTTATCAATCATTTGAGGGTAGTGTTGTAATTTTTGAAGGCTGAGACTCGGTTTGCTAATTGTGATTATTGTGATTGTGGGTATCAAGGAGGTGGTTAGAGAAGTGCATTGGTTGGCTAGGTTGGGAGTGAGGTTGGACGAAGTTGAGAATGGTAGTGTAGTGATTTGTTGGTTCCAAAACAGATTTGGTTGAAGAGGTCAAGTTAGAACAAGACCTTGATTCCCCCTTGCTAGAGTTGAATGCTTTGGTGGAAGGTGGTGAAGTGGAGGTTTCCTCACAAGGGGGAGATGATGTTCTTAGGTACTAAGGTAGGCTATGTATGCTTGTGTTGATGATTAGGTTCCTTGAAAGTCTCACCCATGAAGGGTATGATTCGATATGGTAAGAAAAGGAAATTGAGCCTAAGGTTTATTGGTCCTTATAGAGTGTAGAGGAGAATTGATAGGGTTGCTTATGAATTATAATGGCCTATGGGAATGGATAGGGTTCATCTATTCTTTCATGTATCCTTTTCAGGGGAATGCGATGGTGATCCAAGAGCTATAGGAATCTTTGAGGTTGTAGGTGTTGTAAAGGGTAAGTTGAACTATGAGAAGGTCCCGATGGAGATGTTGTATGGATATATGAGAAGGTTGAGGAACATAGGTATTCCACCCATCAAGGTTCTTTGGAGGAACTAATAAGTTGCAAGTGCCATTTGGGGAGCCAGAGCAGGCATGAAGAAAAGATATCCGTACCTTTTTCATTCTATTAAAGCTTGATATAGCAAACTAAGTCCGTTCTACGATTATAAGTCCTGAGCTTCAGCCCTCATATCATTTGGCATGCATTCATGTTTATGCTGATGAGTTTATGGTGATTTTAACATTCATGTTGAGATTTTTGAAAATGATGTTTAAGTGTATTTGTTGCGTTCATGTTGGGCTGAAATCTTCATGATTACTTCTTCGAAGTACTCTTCTTTGACATTCGAGGACAAGTGTTCCCAAAGGGAAGGTACTGAAACTCCCTAAAAGGCCCAAAAATGTGCCTCAGAAATGCCCATAATTGTAATTTCCTTTATCTTAAAATTCAGGCATGATATCAAAAATCCTACTTCATATTCATGATCAGCGGAGAAAATTGTGTGGAAAGTGGGTATAATCCAAATTTTAGAAGACCCATAGCAAAAAATGTATTTCGCCAACTTTGCAATTCCAGTGAGGGTCAGCGACACCTCCCCGATGTGAACCCATCATAGAGATGTGTATTTTGTTGCTAGTTTCACTATTTTGACATAAGACTTTGGGGCTTTGGGCCTAAGCCCTCCTATGTGTAAAAACAGTTGTACTTAGCCATTTTTCAACACTATATCATTCAAGATACTCCGAAAACCCTCTTTAACACTTAGCCAAACATTTCATCCAAATTTAAGTGTCCCAAACTCATTTTCGAATCTCAAGGACTTCATTCAAGCTTGAAGTTCTTCAAGTTCACATCAAGCAAATCCCTAAATTTGAGGTATGTAAGTTTCAACCATTAGGTACTTTCACCCATGGTGCCTAACCTTTCTTTTCATGTAAATTGTATGTTTTCAAGTTTGATTTTCTATGGTGTCTCTTGTTTTGAATTTGACTATAAACTATGTTGGGGTTTCATAAAATGTTGACTATTTACGCATTTTTTGAGCTATGAATCTATAATATATTATGATCTTTGATAAGTGGTTTCAATCTATCTTGCATGAGGGTGTTACTAAGTGTTGGTGGGTTGATTTACATTAAGTTTTCTCACATGATTTAACTCTTGTATTGCATAATTTTGAACAAGCAGTACACACCTTTCAAGTGTTTGATGAAATGTCCGGTTGAGGATTCTTTAACTATTGATGATCTATTGCATGGCCTGTGAGTCAAATGACTTTATGATAATGAAAGGAATGTATGTATGCATTGAATTTGTGAAAACTATCTATGGATTGCAAGTTGACCACACCTTGTAGAGGGGGTGACATTCCTCAATCACCTAGTTGAGGGGGTGACATGTCTCAATCACCTTACAAGGGGTGATATGCCTTAGGTTCCAAGTAGAAGCTTACTTGATTTATGAAGGTTAAGGAATCTTTCCTACATATGTAGTATGTTATATATAAGTATATGATTTACAAGTATGTTTTACTTCAAGCATTGCTCATGTATGCCACATTGTTAATATACTTATCGATTGTCTATACTTATGCATTTTAACTATTCTACCTATGTCATGTTGCATTGCATCCTATATACTTAGTACATTCAAACATAATAATGCATACTATATTCCTACATGATATTACCATGTAGGAACCAGAGCTCCTCACGATTATCCTTCACGTGGGTATAATTGACATCTTGAAGATAAGCTTTGGTGAGTCCTCAAGCTCGGGGACACTAGCTATGCTAATCTTGCCTATGTATTTCATTATGTTGAACTTTGGTACAATGAGGGTAAACCTGGAAAGTGCCTTGGCTCTCGTCTAATCTTTTGCTGGAGGTCTTGTTGGACAAGCGATGTATTAAGCGATGATCTTGACACTTCTTGTTTTATGCTATTAAAGACTTCCCTTAGTCTCGTTTTCCCTTATTCATGTCTTTACTTACTATTTTATGCTTCTATAACCAAGGATGTGTAATTGATATGCTACAAGGCTTGTTTGGGGTTTCTTCAGGTTTTCTATTCGTCATGTCACATCTTGGCCCTAGGCTTGGATCGTGACACTATCCCAGCAAGGGATATCTTATATTCGGGCTCAAACGTTGATTGATTGAGGTTGTTTATTTGGCTTATTTGTCTTTTATTCGTGATACTGTGGCCGGGTCACCTTCTATAGAGTCTATTCCAATAGTTTGTGCATATTTGGATGTGTTTCATATTGATCTACCAGGGGTCCTTCCTGATCATGACATTGATTTTGCTATTGACCTTGATCCGGGCACTAAGCCTATCTCTGTCACTTCTTATCGTATGGCTCCAACTGAATCAAAGGAGTTAAAGGAGCTGCTCAAGGATCTATTCAGCAAGCTCTTTGTTTGCCCTAGTGTTACACCATAGAGTGCCCCAGCCCTATTTGTAAATAAGAAAGACGAATCCATAAGGATGTGTACTGTTTATAGAAAGTTGAATAACGTGATTTCATGAATAAGTATACCCTTACTCGCATAGATAACTTATTATATCAGCTTTTGGGAGCAACCCTATTATCTAAGATTGACTTGAGGTCCGGGTTTCATCAGCTTTAGATTCGGCCGTCAGATATACCGAAGACAACTTTCTTGACCAGGTATGGACACTATGTGTTCCTTGTTATGTCCTTTGGTTTGACTAACTTTCCTGCAACATTTATGGACCTGATGAATAGACTGTTTTGGCCATATCTGGACTCATTTGTGATTGTGTTCATTGATGATATCTTAGTCTATTCTATGACTGAGGAGGACCATGTGACGTATTTGAGGATTGTACTCTAGAGGCTCAGGGATAAGAATATGTATGCAAAGTTCTCCAAGTGTGAGTTTCAGATGAGTTCAGTAGTATTCCTGGGGCACATGGCGTCTAAGTAGGGAATTCTAGTTGATTCGACAAAGATTGAGGTCGTTCGGCGTTAGACTAGGCCTACCTTAGCTACAAAGATTCATAGTTTTGTGGGATTGACTAGTTATTATCAATATTTTATTCAGGGTTTCTCCACTATTGCAGCTCCACTGACTAGGCTTACTAAAAAAATATGGTATTTCATTGATCCGATGAGTGTGAAGAGAGATTCCAAAAGCTTAAGCAATTGTTAACTACAACTCCTAATTTGAGGAGGGTGTTGATTTCACTATTTATTGTGATGCCTTGGGAGTGGGTTAGGTGGTATGTTGATGAAAAAAGAGAAAGTTATTACTTATGCCTCTAGACAGTTGAAGGCTCATGAGAAGAACTACCCCACTCATGATTTGGAGTTGGCTGCAGTTGTATTTGTGTTAAAGTTATGGCATCACTATCTATATGAAGTCTATTATGAGATCTTTGCTGACCATCATAGCCGACAATATATCTTTATTCAGTGGGATCTAAATTTTAAACAAAGAAAGAGTATTGAGATTTTGAAAGATTCTAACCTTACTATTATCTATCACCTCGGGAGGCCAATGTGGTAGCCGATGCATTGAGTAGGAAGGCTTCCATCATAGCAAGTTTAGCAGATATCAGATTTGAGAAGTGACCATTGGATAAAGATGAGGAGAGGTTGGCTACTGGTTTAGTGAGGTTACAGATTTCAGTGCAGGGTGGAGTGCTTGCCACTATTAAGGCCTGCTCATCTTTATTGGATCAGATTCATGAGAGGTAATTTGAGGATGAGAAGTTATGTACTAGCTGAAATAAGATGAATAGAGGTGAAACTAGAGAGGTAATGCTTGATTCTAATGGTGTTTTGAGGAGTAGGAGTCGTATCTGTGTGCCTACCGGGTGATTTGATCAAATTGATACTTGAATAGGCCCATTGTGCTAGATATTCCATTCACCTAGTGGTAGTGAAGATGTACCATGATATGGTCAACATTATTAGTGCCCTGGTATGAAAAGAGCTGTTTCGATTATTCTATCTAGGTGCTTGAAATATTTGTTGTTCAAGTGTGAACACTTGAGACTAGTTGGGGAGCTTCAATATATGCCCATTCTCGAGTGAAAGTGTTAGTGTATTGCCATGGACTTGTGGGCTTACCTCTATTTAGGTAGTGATGGATTGTCTAACGAAGTCCATGCACTTCATTCTTCTTAAAGTGAAGTATATAGCTGAGAGACTGACCTAACTGTATATCAGTCAAATTGTGAAACTTCAAAGGGTCCCGATGTCTATTGTATTAGATAGAGGCTCGTTGCTTACTTCACACTTTTGGAGGGTTGTATATTATTATGTGGGTACTCTCTTGGATTTGAGTATTATTTTTCACCCCAAAATGATTGCCAGTTTAAGAAGACCATTCAAGTATTAGAGAATATGCTCCAAGCCCGTGTTATTGATTTTAGGGGTAGGTGGGACCAACATTTGGCCTTAGCGGAGTTTGCATACAACAACAGTTATCATTCTAGCATTTAGATGGTTCCTTTTGAGGCCTTGTATGGCTAGAGATGCAGATCACCCGTAGTTTGGTTTGACTTAGTAGCAATGGTGAGTATAGGTGTTGATATGTTGAGAGATGAACTTGAGTGGGTATGATTAATTTAGAGTAGATTAATGACAACCCAGAGTCGCCAAAATAGCTATGCTAATAGGTGAGTTCGACCTTTGGAGTTCACGGCTGGTGACATGGTTTGGTTGAGAGTCTCACCTTTGAAGGGTGTTTTATAAGATTTAGGAAGAAAGGCAAGCTCAGTCGAGGTTCATTGGTCCTTTTGACATCCTTCATAAAGTGGGAGTGGTGAATTATAAACTTACCTTGCCACCCAACCCGTCTTTAGTCCATCCGATATTCCATGTTTCGATGTTGCAGCGATATATTCTAGATAAGTCTTATATGGTTTATATGGATTTAGTAAAGTTGAGCCCTGATTTGGTTTATGAGTAGCATCCGGTAGCTATTTTACACAGGCAAGTGAGGAAGTTGAGGACTAAAGATATCACTTTAGTAAAGATCCAATGGAGCCATAGGCCCGAGAGTGATACTACCTGGGAGAGAGTGTAGGATATACATGCCCAATACCCTAAGTTGTTTGACCCTTTAGGCATGTTCCTTATGTCATGTTTAAGGATGAACATTGCTTTTAGTAGTAGATGATGTCATGACCTCGAAGGTCAGTATTTCGACCAAACTACCATTTTTCCTTTGCAAAGTTTCTTTGAGTTTCTTTTTGGATAAGTCCAATAGTCTGATTTTGAAAATATTGTAAAAAGTTGGAGTTTCATAAAAAGAAAGGTCCTTAAAAGGCTTTAAGTTAGAAATTTTGAGTTTCAGAGTTATTTTGAGTTTCGTGCATGGGAATTTGATTCTGCCAATTCCATTAGCTCCAGACTACTGAATCTGGTCTAGGAGAACTTGTAGAATTGAATTTGGATCATAGGTTTAACTTTGGTCAACATTCGGGGCTTGGGAGCTTGTATCAATATTTCATGAATTCCAATGGTTCAGAGTGCTGAAACTAATGCTAGAAGTGCGCTTGTTGTAATATTTAGAGGTTTAATGAATATTTTGAGAATTTAGGTACGAAACTAGTTTAAATGACCTTTGTCAGTTTTAGGTCACCCATTTTTTGCGAATTCGAATTCTCATGGTTTCATTGAGTCCGGATTGTCATTTCTTGTAAAGTTCTATGTTTGGTTTGTGTTCATAGTGTTTCAAACGAATTTTCAAGAGTCTAGTTCTTTTCTATAAAAGGCTGAGTGTTGCTAGTGTGAGCTATTTCTGGTGAAGGATTTAGGTGTTCACCGTGTTCGCAGGATTGAGGCTGCATTCGTGGAGTTGTGGGGGTATGATGTCCCCTAACCCTCTGCGTTACTGGGAAATACTTCCGTGATCGTGGAGTGGTGGTTTCCTTTGGCCTCTACATTCATGGATAAGGCTCTGCGTTTGCAGATCAGTGTTAGAACCTAAACAATGTCTCCTTTTAAAATATGTGATTTGAATCTTTTCCATCATTTTGACACTTTAAGCTTAGTTTTCAAGAGTGATTTCATGAGTTTTCGAGGCAAAGTGATTGGGTAACTAATTCCTAACCTACTTTAATTATTTTCATTAATTAATTTGTATTTTAACTTCTAATGGTGGGAATTGGGGACTTTCAAAAATAGAATTTCCCAAAATTAAATCATTGATTTCTCCCTCATCTTACACTGTTGGATTCCTTATTATGAGTAGAACATTTTCGTCAATAAATTTTCAGTTTTTGACTATATCTTTTGGCATGGAAATTTTTGCATTTACCTTTTTTCTCTGAATTCACTTGTTTTAGAATCATTGGATTTGTTATTTGATTATGGTGTTATATTTGTATAGATTGTGGTGATTTAGAGTATCGTAGGTGAGGGAAAGTGGTGATTCCTTCTTGATTTCGAGAATTTAATTGAGGCAAGTGGGTTTATAACTTTTTGTTAAGTATCAATCAACCTTGCATGCTCCTATGTGTATGGAATTGAGTATTTGTGGGTAGAATTGTACCATTCTAGGCTTGATCATGACTTCTCACATTGATTACTTGTCCTTATGGCTATATATTGAGTTTTAATTTAATTATGAATTTATAAATTATGTGATCTTATGATTCATTTGGTGTTGTAGCGAGATGGTGCTTATATTGTGATATGATTATATTGAGATATTGTTGATAATGAGACACTCTTGGTATTGAGAGCTTGATGATATGAAGACACTGATTATATTGAGATATTGATGGCAATGAGATAATAAGATCTTTTTGATTGATGATATTATGATACTATTATGAACATGCACATTGCATTTATTATTACTTGTACATTTATACTTGTGATGTCTACAACCAAGATGTGAGTAAGAAAATATATGGATTAGTGTTTGAGGTCTCTATCGATTGAGCCGAGGTAATATGCCAGAGGTCCAAGGTCTTTTTTAGATGGATCTGAGGTCTTTTTCGGATAGGTAAGCATGGATGAGGTCTTTGTTGGTGGTGTTCAAGGATATATGGTATATGTAAGACCCCTATGGGTTTCGATTCAGGCATATATATGGTCAGAGGATGTGTATCATAGGGCAGACATGCATCACAATTATTTGACACTGCATTGCATTGTGATGTCCATACCCATATTTGGTAAGCTATGGGGCACTTGATAGGAAAATATTTTAGTCTTGTTTCTATTCGTGCATTTTCTTCATATCAATTTCTTTGAATGTGTCTAATCTACTCCTTCTATGTAAATGTCAATGAATAGAGCCCGACGGTCTATGGGTGAGCCTGAGCAATCTGATATGGCCCCCACCTGTGGTTGAAATAGGGTGCGCGGGTCATGGATATGCTAGAAGGGAAGCTCTGCCTAGATGATAGGCTAGAGGAACTTTGCCAGACCTTGAGTATGAGTCTGGGGGACCCACATACCCTGTTCTAACACCATCATCCCCTGATGCTATGTCCTTAGTTCAGGAGCTACTTCTACAAGTATTGGCTAGACTTGAGGAAGCTTCTACCACTCTTGTTAGATTCTTGATGCACTGGCTCTTATCATTCCGATGGGCCCTTCTATAGCTCCAGTTGATCCGCTTATGATACCTGTTGGTCCTTCATCAACTCCAGTGGATCCTTCGATGGATTCAATTATTCCACCTTATACTTCTCTATCGAGTACTGGATTACAGCTTTTGGGTTTGTCTATTGCACTATCTATTACATAACCATAGTTTATGGCGTCCCTAGCTTCTACTAGCCTTCCTATATCAATTGCCAAGAAGAAGAGTTGCGAGAGATTTGTTTAGTTAGTGCCCCCCTCCCCCTTGCAGATTTGATGGTACATGCGCTGATAAGGCTTATGACTTTTTATCGAAGTGCCAAGATCAGTTGTGTAATTTGGCCATTCATGTGTCACATAGACTTGCTTATACCTCCTATGAGTTCGCTGGCTTGGCCAAGGAGTCGTGGAGGTCAGTCTTAGCCCGCAAGCCTATTGGATCTCTTGTTATGACTTGGGAGAAATTTACTAAGGTGTTCCTAGAGAGGTTTGTGCCATATGGTCGTCAGGAGAGTAGGCGCGATGAGTTTGATCAACTTCAGTAGGGATCAATGTTGGTATCTTATTAATAGGTGGTATTACATGAGCTGTCCAGTTAAGCCTTGTCTAGCATCCCCACAGAGTTTGAGAAGATCTGGCGTTTCGCCATAAATATATTATTGTCAGGGGATTATGCCACAATTATTATTTTGTCAATTTTGTTTTCTGCTATTTCTTTTTTCTACTCTTTATCATGCTATTATATCATTATATATCAATTTGAGAATTTGCAAGTAGAACATTGGTACATGAAGCTTACCTTTGACGAGTTTAGTGTTCTTGAAGTTCTGTCCTCATATATTTTCAATTTTTTATTGTAATAATATTTGATATCATTTGTTAAATTGAAGTAAACTATTCAAGGAAGGGATTTATTACATCTACAACTTTATCTACTTAAATGGTGATCTTTCTTTAATGATTGCTTGATTTTTTTAATTAATAGTAACTCTATGATGCAATGCAAATAGTGTGAATTGGACATATTTATATGTAAAATATAATCGAGTGTATAACTTAAAGATGTTATAATTTTTCCTATTGATTTTCATGTTATCTTTTGGTGGACTTAGTGCTTACCAATTGTGTCTAGACAAGTTTGATGTCGACAGGTATAAACAACAATATACCTAGTAAAGTCCCACAAGAGGTGGAGGGGAACATGTATGGATATATATATATATAATGACTTTGCACAATTTAGCATGAGACACGTGCATAACACATGCTCAGGACTAGTAGTACGATAAAAAATAACTTTTCATTATAGGATAATCAAGCACATCACTTGGAAGATAATTTACTATGAAAAAAGTCTGAATTTTCCTCACCAGAGAGTTCATATGTCTGAATTTAGATCAAATATTATCTACATTATATGATCAACAAGTTCATCAACATCATCATTTAGTTCATTGGCACCTTAATCATAATCACTATCATGTTCATTAACGCCTCAATTATGATCATAATCGTATACATCATCTTTTTCACCTTCATTAATAATCAATGCTCATTATTAACAAGTACATTCCTGAATCGACCCCAATAAGAGCTCGAAAATGTGCCTCGGAAGTGCCCGAAATTTTAATTTTCATATATCTCAAAATTCATTCTTTATTTTAAAAATTCGACTTCATATTCTTGTTCAAGGGGTCAAAACTAGGTAAAAATATTCTAACCCCAATTTTAAAGTAACCTTATCAAAATTCAAAAACATAAAATGCGATTTCCAGTAGCAATACTGCATCAGTAGCGCGAGTGTGTAAAAATTGTTCAGATTTTTTATTTCAGTCCAAGACTTCTAAGTCTTGGGCCTAAATGTTCCCACACTAGAATATATATATTGGACCTTATTTCACCCTCATATCGTTCTGAACATTCCCCAATATCCTCTTGAACAATTAGACTGATATTTCATCCTAAATTCAAGTCCCAAAACTCAAGAACAATCTTAAGGATTTCTTCAAGGATTTCATTCAAGCTTCAAGTCTCCATCTCCAATCACTTTCAAGGGTTCTCCAAAGCTAAGGTATGTAGGTTTTAGCCATTGGGTTCTTTCACCCATGGTGCCCTAATCTCCTTTTTACTCAATTTGCATTATTTAAAGTTGATTTTATAAATGAATTTACTAGTATGAACATGACAACGAACTGTGTTTAAGATATATGAAGTTGTGACTATTTTGCTATGTTTTGAGCAATAAATCTTGGATCTATTGTAAGAGTTGATGAAAGATTTTGATGTATGTTACTTGAGGGTGTTGCAAGGTGTTGGTTGATGGTTTTACAATAAATTTTTTTCCATGATTTTATCTCTACATTTCATGATTTTGTACAAGCATTTAACATCCTCTAAGTGTTTGATAAAATATTCAGATATGATTTCTTGACAAATTGAAGGCCCAATGCATATCTTATGAGTTGAATCACTTTATGATGACGAAATGAATGTTTCCAATAGCTATATTCACGAGAATTATGTATATTATTCTAAGATGACCATGCCTTGATAAGGGGGTACCATGCCTTGACCACTATGATAGAATTGATGATGTTCATTAACCAAATTGAGGGGTTGATACCTTATTAACAAAATTGAGGGGTTGATACCTCATTAACCAAGTTGACGGGTTGATACCTCATTAACCAAATTGAGGGGTTGATACCTCATTAACCAAATAGCGGGGTTGATGCCTCAATCGCCTTAGAGATGGGTGGTGTATTAACATAGCTAAATTGAGGGGTTGATACATAATGACCTAGGATGGGAGGTGGTAAGACCATTATACAAAGAATGGTCTCTTTCTATTTACATATTGTGTTCTATATAAGAATGATTTTACTTCAAGCACCATTCATATATGTCATATTATTATTATGCTATCCATTGCCTATGTTTATGCATTTCGAGTTCGTTGCTTATCTCCCGTTGCATTGCATCCTACATACTTAGTACATTCAAATGTACTAATTAATACTCTATGCCTACATGGTGTTACCATGTAAGAACCGGATATCCATTTGGACATTATCCTTCTCGCATGGCTAGTGATATCCATTCAATCTAGTTAGTCAGTCCTCCTTTCCGGAGACATCGGTTTTTATTCCTATTCTATGTATTAAAGACTATCCTTTCTTTTGTTAAGCTTTGGCTATGAGGGTGAGCCCGGTTGCTTGTCTTGGCCCTTGCTAAGTTCTATGTTAGAGATGTTTAAGATATGTATTATGTTTGAGCTTTGACTCACTTATGATATTCGAGCTATTTAAATATAAGTGTGTCTCTCTCTGCTGGTACCAATTTCCCTTATTTATGTTTCTTATGTTGATTTATCTTGCTTCCATGACCAAGGATATGTGATGATATGCTAGGAGACTTATTTGGGGTTCCTTTAGGTTCCTTATTCACCTGTCACGTCTAGGCCCTTGGCTTCGGCATGACAAAAATGGTATCAAGGCACTAGGTTGATTGATCCTCAAAGTCCAACACACCGTGTCGATTAGAGTCTTATTCATGGTTGTGTTTTGCACCACAACTATGAGTAGGAGGCTATGAGACGTTTTAGGAAAAGATTCCCTTCTTCATGTTTAAGTCGTGCTATAGAGTTGAAGTAATCTTTTCCCCCAATAATTATCCTTTGTTATACTAGATCATTTCTAGTACTCAAGGATTAAGGGACCAAAGTCCCAAGGAGAAACCTACCAACGGTGAGTTCC
>JAOTQJ010152117.1:0-31304 GCA_025642045.1 Solanum sejunctum
TATATATATATCGTGAAATGCATGAAATATTTTAAACTTGTTTATTCTGAGCTAAACATTAGTCGATGAGATGAAGTAAGTAATTATTCTACAAACTTTACTTTTGAACCGTTGACTTACCAACATTTTCCATTTATTAACATCCATTTAAGCCTGCATCATTTCATGATGTAGATATAGGAGATAGAGGACTTTATCCTGCTCATCGCTTAGATCAAGATCAGTACTCTTCATAGTTGGTGAGCTCTCCTTCTATTCAGGTGAAGCCCTTTTTATCTTCTTTCTTTATTTAAGTACTTTATTCATTTGTCGTTTCTATGGCCTGTCATGGCACCATCTGGATTGTTAAGTAGAGGCATCATAGACATTGAGTGAGTGATTTGTTAAGAGCATTGTATAATTTCAAACTTGTTCCTTTGAAACTACAAGTGAGTTTTCATTGATAATATTATATTTTACTTGTTTTCTTCCGTTGTTGAGTATGATGTGATGATGAGGCCAAGTGCTTCGTTTGGAGGATAGTAATAGTCTTTCAGTATCAGCTACGCTAAGGGCACCCTCCTGGGGAGTGACACAAGCATCTAAAATAGAGAATTCAAATTTTCTAACTTAAAGTTCACTATTAATGTTTTATTTCATGACCTTCAACCTAGATTTTCCTAACTCAAAGTGCACAACTTAACATATAGTCAACCAAAATTTCTAAATTAAAGTTTAACTATTTAAACTTTCTATGTTAAAGTACAAACTTTATATATACACACCAAATAAAATTCTAAATTAAAGTTCAATACACCCAATTCAAACTAGATCCAAATTTAATTGGAATTACGAGTTCTATATAAATTCTAAGTTAAACTTCACAAACTTAATTGGAATTATAAGATCTATATAAATTCTAATTATGTTAATATATTCATGATATTTAGGATCAAATACTACTTAACTCAACATCTGTAACTTCTACTTTCTTTACTTCTAAAACTAACTTTTAGTTTCAAGAAAAAATCAATTAAAACTAACAAACACTCAAATTTATAATCTAATTCAAAAAATCCAATTCAAACTAGAATCCGAAAATCCTCATTCACAATTTCACACTTAAATATTTAAACCGACAATATTAAAAAATTCAAATACACTTTAATTCCAACAAACAAAACTAAAATCACAAACTAATTCAAAACTCATTTCAAACCAGAACCCAAAAATCCCCATCCATAAATTCACACTTAAATATTCAAACCAACAATGTTAATAACTTTAAAATATTTTGATTCCAACTAACAAAATTCAAATCATAAACTAATCAAAATACGAAATTCAAACTAAACCCTAAAATCAAAACATAAACTTTCTTCACTAATTCACAATCAATATTATAATTTAACAATTTCAACAATATTTGTAAACTAAACTAACGAACAATTCAACAATTTATAATTTTACAAAATAAAAAATCCTAAATATTGGCTAATAAGTCAAAAAAAGAGAAAAAGAGGAGAGAGAGAGAGAGAGAGAGAGAGAGGCGTACTCGACTGGGTGGGTTCGGACAGGAGCAGGGGTTGTCTTGGTGCCAAAGGAGCGGCACATGGGAGAGGGGTGGCAGTGAGTGGCTGGTTTAGAGATAGAGGGTCGGGGTTGGAATTTAGAGAGAGGGGAAAAGTGAAATGAAAAAAAATGGGTTGTGGTCTTATGGGGGGAAACTGTGAAATAAAAAAAAAGGTTGTGTGAGGGGCATATTAATATAGGGGTGGATAGCGTCCCTAAGTTCGTCGCCTTTTTTAAATAATATATTATTATTTTAAATAAAATCTACTTTAATATTTAATTTTTTTTAAAAACAGAGCGACGGATAATGCGAAGCTATCAGTTCCAAAAGTAAAAAAAATATTCTTATTTAATCTAATTTTGGCGATTACATTTTCTGAATTTTTAACTTATTTAAAAACAGAAGCGACGAATTATGTGAAGTTGTTTGTCCATCACAAATTATAAAATAAAATCAACTTAAATAAAACTTAATTTAGACAAAAAATTTCATGAAAACTGCAATGGACATATAGTTGTTTTTCATCTCTTTTAGTCTTTAATATTTTTTTAAAAATTTATTTAACAAAAACAAGCGACGGACAGTATCCCTTGGTCCGTTTGCTTTTAATAGTGATGTCATCCGTCGCTTTCTCTTCTGGCATTTTTACCCAAGTTTTTACTAGTGTTATCTCATGAATTATGTATTAACTACTTAATGTAATGTATACGTATATGGGGCTAATGGGATTGTTCTCAAAACGAAGAAAATATTATCCATTGCCCACATACATAATACATTCAAAGTACTGGTGCATCCCCTATGCTTACATTATTTTAAAATGCAGGGTTTAGTATTTCTTTTCCATCTTGTGGCTAGGTTTATTTGAAGGGTATTTGAAGAACGATTGTTGAGTTATCATGATCTGAGGGCAAACCCATTTTATGTCATCTCTTATTTTATTATTCATGATGACACTTGCGACTTTTTTTTTCTTTCTTTATTTTGTTGAGATTGAGCTAGGGACATGTCTTAACCCTCGCTTATGTTAGACTATACAGATATATGTCAGATTGTGTAAAGACCTTATGTTATCTTTCCTCTTTTTTTAAAGATAAAACTTGCTTCTTTCCCCTTATGATGTTGAAATGAGGCCTATTCTCTATTCCCTTATAGATTGTGTGATGATGCTTTAATTGTCTTATATATTCCTATTGATATGCTAAGATAGCTTAGTTCGAGTCCTTAAGGGTTTCAATTCTGATTGACGTGTCATACCTAGATCCTAGCTTGGGTCCTGACAACCAATTATAGTGGTTGTAGTTTTAGTAGCTTGACCTTCACCTATCACCATTGATGGAGATGGATTCTTCAAAAATAGTCACAAATGTAACTCCTATTCGGGGAGCTTCCTTTTGTGTTGACACCGTGATCACTAAGAGATCTAATAGCATAATGAATAATAGTAAGTATGATAACCAAGAACAACTCATAACTTAGAATAAAAGGCCTGGAGAGCTTCAATTGATCACTGAGAGATATGATAGCATATTGAATTACAATAACAGTGATAAATCAAGATCAACCCATAGCTTAGAATAAAAGAAAACTGATGATTGTATTGAGCTCATAATACTGCATATGACAAAAATATCTAATCTACACTGCATATAAAGAGTAGCTCACTGACTTGGTTCTTAAATTATGCCAGTTAGCTTAATATAACCACAACTAACTATAACTATCTTTCTAACTCTCAACTCCATCATTCATGATAAGAATTTTTGACCAAATTAAGCTATTATTAAACCATTTCATCGAAATAATACTTTTTTTATTTTACAAAATAAGTATAAACATATTTGGCAGTAACATGTTATGCTAACAGGCAAACTGACGGTGTTAATGAATAAACATTACTATGAATACCATTTTAAGAATAAAATGTAACTTGTGAGTAATGTATTATAAAACGTTACTCACAAGTAGGTTTTAGTCTTAAAATATTACCCACAAAAACGTTTTAAGACTTTTTACTCTTAGAATAAAACTTTTTACTCTTAAAACGTTACTCACAGTAACGTGTATTCATTAACACCATCTTTTGATGGACTGGCTTAAATAATAGCTTAATTTGGTCAAAAATTCAAAGACCCTCTTTTGAATTCAAAGGTGTAACACAAATAATGACTTTATTAATGGAGATGTCAGCAGTTTAGAAAGCTTCTAATATTTTTTATATTCAGTGGAAGGCAGGTTGAAATTCTATCGAAGGAAAAAGAAAAACCAAACAAAGTCACAGTCAAAGCATAGTAAAAGATGTCAAAAGAGATTTACTTAAGCTTCTTGATCGTTTAGCTTAGTGTAGACTTATTTCCTAGCAAGTCCCAAATTCAGCATTGGAGGTACATGATCTAGATAATGACTCAATAATCACAGATAATAGATCCAAAAAATATCAACAGAGCCACACAGAACATAGATCCCTCATCCTTTCAAAGCTTGAATTCCTTAAGTGTAAGAATAAATTACAATGACATAAATTGGTACTATAAATCCTTTGCCTCTTTTCATCCTAGAGAGTTAATTGTCAATAACGCCTTTTAGTGAAAAAACTAATGGAGTCTAGCTAGATCCTCTCAAACTGCAGAACTTAACATGTACAAGTAGAGATTATTAGTCTCTTGTTTGCACTAGGATCATAGGCACACATAGATCTTCTTCCTCCTACAACATTGTTTGAAGCCAATGTTGCAATCACCCTCCCAATTAGGGAGTTCTTTTGTCCATAGAATATGAATCTGGCCACCTCTATTTATGAAAACACATAGCCAATGGTGCAAATGTAATAGAAATTGAATTCTCAGTTATTTGTTGAAACAACCCCAAAACGTGCCTAAAAACGTTCCTCAATGTGCCTGGAATCTTGTTTATCATATATCTAAAAATTCATTTGTTATTTTAAAAATCCGACTTTATATTTTTGTTTAGGGGGTCCAAGTTATGGGGGAAAAGGGTCTAACCCCAATTTTAGATCAACTATAGAAAAAATTAATTTTTTCAAAATTTCAATTTCCAGAGGTGATCCGCAACGGCTTTGCGGCATGCCTCTATTGCGGAGCAATGTTAATTTTCCTCAGTCTTGTTGTCTCGGTCCAAGACTTTTAAGTCTTGGGCCTAAGTGTTCCCAGACATGTTTTTACCTATACTTAGTCATATTTCACCCTCATATCACCCAAAACATTCTCCAATACTCACCAAGACACTTAGCCAAATATTTTCTCCTAAATTTAAGTCCCAAACTCAAGACCAATTCTAAGGATTTCATGAAGGATCTCACTCAAGCTTCAAGTCTCCATTTTCAATCTTCTTCAAAGGTTCTCCAAAGTCAAGGTATGTGGTGTTGAACCACTAGGTCCTTCCACCCTTGGTGACTAAACCCTCTTTTTACTATTATTGCATAATTTAAAGTTGATTTTACATGTGGGTCTTGTATATTGAGAAATTTACTGTACAGTGATTTTAGTTCATGAAAGTATGGTTGATTTAGCATGTTTTTAGCTCAAAATCTTGGATCTAACATTGGATTTGATGAGGAGTTTTGATATGAATGTCTTGAGGGTGTTGCAAGATGCTAATTGATGATTTTACTATAGATTTTCTTGTATGATTTTATCTTCAAATTGCGTGGTCTTTTCCCCCCATTATACACCCCAAAGGTATTTGATAAAATATTTGAATGTGATTTCTTGAGGAGTTAAAGGTCCAAACTATGAGATATTATATAAATCATATTTTAAATGATGAAATTGGCTTATTTACATGACATACTCTGTATAAAGTGTTGCATTAGACCATGACCAATCCGAGAAACTAAGAGCCCGAACAATCGAAGTAGGGGTCTGTACTCATAAATCATGTGAGGATTTTGTACCACACCACCAAGGTGATGGGGTGAGCTCATCATCAATCGATGTGGGGGTTTGTACATACCAACCGAGATGGGGGTTTGTACTCATCAAACCATGTGAGGAGTTTGTACTTTGCCACTAAGGTGATGAGGTGTGATTATCATCAACCATGTGAGAAGTCTGTACCACACCACCAGGGTGATGGGATAAGATCTTCATCAACCGACCAATGGGTTTATACTTTGGAAATCTAGTTGGTCTATGCTTCAGTAATGATACCTTATAGTAGCATGAGTTACTTAAGCATATTTTACTTATGCATTGATCATACATGTCACATTACTATATCATGCCTATTGTCTACTATTATGCATGTTGACTATGAAGCTTATCTATTGTTGCATTGTATCCCACATACTTAGTCCATTCAAACTTACTAATACATACTCTTGTCTACATGATATCACTATGTAGGAATCGGTACTCAAGTTGATCATCCTCCTTCTCCACGTGGCTAGATCGATTTTACTCAAAGCTAGTTGGTGAGTCCTCCACTTTGGGGAATTTAGTGTATGTTGCTATTATCTATGTATTAAGACACTTTCCTATGTTCTATTTTGACTACAAGAGTGAGCTCGATTACCTTGTCTTGGACCTACTCTATCTACGTATTTAGACGTGTTTGTTGGACAAGTTATATATGTATGGTATGAGCTTTGACTCTTTATCTCTTGATGATATTGATTTGCAAGCTACCCTTAGCCCTTTTGCCCCATCTTGATAATATTGATGTGTAATGATAAGTTAAGAGGCTTGTTTGGGGTTCCTTTGGGTTCCCCATTCGCTATGTCATGTCTAAGCCCTAGGCTTGGGTCATGACAAACTTGATATCAGAGCACTAGCTTGATAGATCCTCAGAGTCCAACACATCGCGTCGATTAGAGTCCTATTCATGGTTGTGAAGCACGCCATGACTATGAATAGGAGGCTTTGAGATGATTTAGAAAATATTTTTCTTCTTCATATTCTATGTCGTGCTATAGAGTTGTAGTGAGTTTTTCCCCTAACGATTGTTCTTTGCTATGCTAGATCATGCCAAATACTAGAGGAAGACGGGCGCAAACTCCCGAGGAGCAACCTAATATTGGTGAGCTCTAAGATGCTCTTACCATGCTTGCCCAAGTGGTGGCCAACCAAGTCCAACAAGGGACCCAAGCCCCTCATGCTAAGACCCTGGGAGATAGGATAAGAGACTTTATGAGTATGAATCCTTCGGTTTTCCATGGGTCAAAGGTGGATGAAGACCTACAAGAGTTCGTTGATGAGGTCCAGAAAATCTTGAATATCATGGGTGTTGGGCCAAATGAAAAGGCAGAGCTGGCGATGTACCAACTCAAAGAGGTAGCCAAATTTGGTATGAGCAATGGAAGGGTTAGAAGGGTGTTGGTAATGTGGTGCTTTGAGAGGAATTCAAATTGGCCTTTCTTAATGGAGTTTTCCCTCTTGAACTAAGGGAGGCAAAGTTGGTAGAGGTTATGAACTTGAAACAAGGTGTTATGAGTATGAGGGAGTATGCCCTCAAATTTAATCAACTTTCATAGTATGCTCCTCCCTTGGTGGCCAATCCTAGGTCAAGGATGAATAAGTTTGTTATGGGGGTCTCCGACTTAGTAAGTGAGGAATGTCGATGGTCCAACATGCTTATCGATGACATGGACTTGTCTCGATTGATAACTTATTCCAAGAAAATGGTGAAAGAAAAGTTGAGAAAGAGGAGGGGCCATGAGGCCAAGAGGTCCTATTTTGAGGGAAAGTTCCAAAAGCGTACTAGATTTCATCAAGACCAAGGGCCTCCTCATGCTACTAATAGGAGGTTTGCTAATGACTTTCCTAGGCCACTAGGTGCTGGTGGTATGGCTCCTATTAATGTGTCTTAGTTATGGAAGGAATCATAGAGGCCCATGTTTGAAAGATTCTAATACATGTTTTGGTTGAGGGGAACTTGGTAATAAGAAGTTAGATTTTCTAAGAAATCGTGGAAAGTTTCGAGGTGCAAATGTAGTTCCATTAGGTAGAGGTGATCCTCAAGGTGGTGACCCAAGGCACAACTAGTTTTATGCTTTACATGGAAGGCAAGGGGTTGGTGAGGTCCCCGATATTGTTGTCGGTATGTTGAAAATCTTTGATCTTGATGTATATTCTTTGATTGATCTAGGTGTCATACTTTCCTTTGTTACCCCCTTTATTGCTAAGAAATTCCATGTAGAGTCGAAGTTGTTGCATGAGTCATATGAGATGTCTATCCTATTGGTGCATCTATTATTTTTAGCAGGGTGTATAGGAATTATCCGATTTGCATGTAGCATAAAGTCTTACCTTGTGATCTTGTTGAATTAAATATGGTTTATTTTGATGTTATTCTTGGGATGGATTAGTTGCATGAATACTATGCTTTTATTAATTGTAGAACTCGTAAGGTCAAGCTTCAATTTCCAAATGAACCTATCCTTGAGTAGGAAAATCTTGATGTGGTGGTAAAGAGTAGGTTCATCGCATGCATCAAAGCCCATAGGTTGATTTTCAAGGGGTGTTTGTATCATCCTGTGAGGGTTAAAGATGTGAAGTCCAAGGTCCCTTCCATTGAGTTGGTCCGGATTGTAAATGAGTTTCTTGATGTTTTCCCAAATGACCTTATCGGTATCCCTCCCAAAAGGGAGATAGATTTTGGTATAGACTTCCTTTCATACACTCAACCTATCTCCATTCCCCCTTACCATATGGCACCGGTGCAGTTGAAGGAGTTAAAAGAGCAATTGAAAGATTTATTGGAAAAGGGATTTATTAGACCTAGTCAATCCCCTTGGAGTGCACCGGTGTTGTTTGTAAAGAAGAAAGATGGGTCACTTAGAGTGTACATTGACTACTGACAACTCAATAGGGTTACTATAGAGAATAGATATCCTCTTCCAAGGATTGATGACTTGTTTGACCAATTGCAAGGGGCTAGCTTTTTCTCTAATTTTGACCTTCGGTCCGGGTATCATCAATTGAAGGTGAAGGAGTGAGATATTCCCAAGATGGCTTCCGAACTAGATATGGGCACTATGAATTTGTGGTGATGTCCTTTAGGTTGACAAATGCACCAGCCATCTTCTTGGAGCTAATGAATGGGGTCTTCAAAACCTACCTTGATTCCTTTGTTGTGGTCTTCATTGACGATATTTTGATATATTCACATAGTGGGAAGGAGCATATAGGTCATTGAGGATTGTATTGCAAAGATTGAAGGAGGAGAGATTGTATGCAAAATATGACAAGTGTAAGTTTTAGTTGAAGGAGGTTGCATTCTTGGGTCATGTGGTATCGGGGAATGGTATTAAGGTGGATCCTAAGAAGATTGATGTGACTAGAAATTTGCCTAGACTAGTGACCCTATCAGATATTAGGAGTTTCTTAGGCCTTGCGGATTATTATAGAAGGTTTGTGAATGAATTCTCCTTTATTGTTTACCCTATGACAAAATTGACTCAAAAGAAGGTGAAGTTTGTGTGGATCGATGAATGTGAGCAAAGCTTCCAAACCTTGAAAGATAAAATTATGTCTGCTCCTATATTGTCACTACTAGATGGGCTTAAGGGTTTTATTGTATATTATGATGCATCTATAGTTGGTTTAGGTTATGTGCTAATGCAAAATGGTAGAGTAATAGCCTATGCTTCTAGGCAACTCAAAGTGCATGAAAAGAACTACCCTACCCATGATCTTAAATTGGATGCCATGGAGTTTGCATTAGAGATTTGGTTTCATTATTTGTATGAGGTACATATTGATGTCTTCACTGTTCATAAGAGCTTTCAATATGTATTCACTCAAAAAGATCTCAACTTGAGACAAAAAAGGTGGCTAGAACTTTTTAGGGACTATGACATGAGTGTGCATTACCATCTGGGTAAGGAGAATGTTATGGCTAATACTTTATATCGGGTGTCTATGGGTATCCTAGCTCATGCGGATGGTGCTGATAGGTGAATGGCTAGGGAGGTTCATAGATTGGCTAGATTGGGGATGAGGTTGGAAGATGTAGGTAATGGCGTAGTTGTTGTTGATGGTTCTAAATATTTTTTTGGGTTGATAAGGTGATAGCGAAACAAGATATAGACTCCTCCTTGCTTGAATTGAAGGCCTTGGTGAAAGAGGGTAAAATAGAGATTTTCTCCCAAGGGGAAGATGGGGCCTTTAGATACCAAGGTAGGTTGTGTATGTCATGTGTTGTTTGTTTGAGGGAGAGAATTCTTAATGAGGCCCATAATTCTTCTTACTCCATTTACCTAGTTCCACCAAAATGTGTAGAGACTTGACGGAGGTGTATTGGTAGGGAGGCATGAAGAAGGACATTGCTAAATTTGTTTTCGATTTCCATAGTTGTCAACAAGTCAAAGCTGAACATCAAAGGTTGGGTGGTCTATCCCAAGACATAGATATTCCTACTTGGAAGTGGGAGGTAATTAATATGGATTTTGTGGTTAGGTTACCCAAGACTAGGAAAGGTTTTGATTCTATATGGCTGGTGGTTGATAGGATGCTGAAATCGACTCACTTTTTACCTATTAAGACAACATATAAGATTGAAGAGCATGCAAGGTTATCAATCTATGAGTTAGTAAGGTTACATGGGATTCCTTTATCCATCATATTGGATCATGGTGGACAATTCACTTAACACTTTTGGAGGTCTCTTTCAAAAGGGGCTTGGTACCAAAGTCCACCTAGTACGACCTTTCACCCTCAAACAGATGGCTAAGCTGAAAGGACAATTCAAACACTTGAGGATATGATTAGAGCTTATGTCTTGGAGCTTAAAGGTAGTTGGGATGACCATCTTCCATTGATAGAGTTTGCCTACAACAATAGATATCACTTTAGTATCGGTATGGCTCCTTTTATGGCTTTTTGTGGGAGATGTTGTACATCACCAATGGGTTGGTTTGAGGTTGGAGAGGTGGCATTTTTAGGACCATATCTGGTTATGGATGCTCTTGAGAAGGTTAATATGATTAGTAAAAGGTTGAGGACAGCCCAAATTCATCAAAAATCCTATGTTGATGTGAGAAGAAGAGACCTTGAATTCGAAGTAGGTGATTGGGTCTATTTGAAAGTTCTCCAATGAAAGGTATAGTCCGTTTTGGTAAAAGGGGAAAATTGAGTCCAAGGTATGTTGGTCCTTATGATGTGATAAAGAGGGTTGGAAAGGTAGCTTATGAGTTGAAGTTGCCTTGTGAAATGAATTTGATTCATCAGGTATTCCATGTTTCTATATTGAGAATGGTGATCCTAATGGCATTGTACCTCTTAATATGGTGGGTGTTGTTGAGGATAACTTGACTTATGAGGAGGTTTCGATTCATATCTTGGATATGCAAGTAAAGAGATTGAGGAACAAGGAGAAGGCATAAGTTAAGGTCATTTGGAGGAACCAACAAGTCGAAAGTGCTACTTGGGAGGCCAACCGGATATGCAAAAGTGGTACCTTCTCTTTTCCACTCTACTCAAGCCTAAGGTACTAATCCTAAATCTCCTTTATGATATCAAGTATTATATGATAGCTCCTATATCATTCATGTGCATTTATGTTTAAGTTGGTAAATTATGATGATTTTTTACACCTATGTTGAGATTTTTAAAGTGATGTTTAAATGTAATGTTGCATCCATGTTGGGGGCTGATTTATTCATGATTATTCTTGTCTTATACATCTCTTCTACATTCTGGGATAAATGTCCCCAAGGGAGAGATATTAAAATGACCCCAAAAAGTGCCTAAAAATATGCATCGAAAGTGCTCGGAATCTTGTTTTTCATATATCTATAAATATGTTTGTTAGTTTGAAAATCCAACTTCATATTCTTGTTCAAGGGGTCCGAATTAGGGGAAAAGGGTCTAACGCCAATTTTAGAGCTACTGTAGCAAAATTTGATTTTTTCAAAAATATCAATTTTCAGAGGTGATCCGCGATGGCTCCATGACATGCCACTATCTTGGAGAAGTGTTAATTTTGCTCAGTTTTGTTCTCTCGATCTAACAATTTTAAGTCTTGGGCCTAAGTGTTCCCAAACATGTTTTTACCTATACTTAGTCATATTTTACCCTTATATCACCCTAAACATCCCCTACTACTCACCAAGACACTTAGCCAAATATTTGATCCTAAATTCAAGTCCCAAACTCAAGACCAATCCTAAGGATTTCATCAAGGATCTCACTCGAAATTCAAGTCTCCATTTTCAATCTTCTTCAAGGGTTCTTCAAAGTCAACGTAAGTGGTGTTGAACCATTGGGTCCTTCTACCCATGGTGCAAAAATTCTCTTTTTACTAATATTGCATAATTTAAAGTTGATTTTACATGTGGGTCTTGTATATTGAGAAATTTATTGCATAGTGATTTTAGTTTATAAAAGTATGGTTGTTTTAGCATGTTTTGAGCTCAAAATCTTGGATCTAATGTTATATTTGATGAGGGGTTTTGATGTGAATATCTTGGGGGTTTTGCAAGGTGTTCATTGATGATTTTAATACAAATTTTCTTACATGATTTCATGTACAAATTTCATGGTCTTGTACCCCCATTACACACCCCCAAGGTGTTTGATAAAATATTCGAATGTGGTTTCTTGAGGAATTGAAGGTCCAAAGCATGAGATATGATATGAATGATGTTTTTAATGATGAAATGAGCTTATGTACATGGTATAATTTGTATAAAGTGTTGTATTAGACCATGCCCAATTCGAGGAACTAAGAGCCGGACAATCAAGGTGGAGGTTTGTACTCATCAACAATATAAGGGGTTTGTACCACACCACCAAGGTGATGGGGTGAGATCATCATCAATGGAGGTGAGGGTTTGTACTCATCAATTGAGGTGGAGGTTTGTACTCATCAAACCATGTGAGGGGTTTGTACTTCGCCACCAGGGTGATAAGGTGTGATTATCATCAACCATGTGAGGGGTTTGTACCACACCACTAGGGTGATGCGGTGAGATCATCATCAACAGGCCAATGGGTTTATCTTTGGAAATCTAGTTGGTCTACGCTTCACTAATGATACCCTATATTAGCATGAGTTACATAAGCACGCTTTACTTATACATTGATCATACATGTCACATTACTATATTATGCCTATTGTCTATTGTTATGCATGTTGACTATGAAGCTTATCTATTGTTGCATTGCATCCAACATACTCAGTATATTCAAATGTATTAAAGTATACTCTTGCCTACATGATATCACCATGTAGGAACTGTCACTTAAGTTGATTATCCTCCTCCTCCACGTGGCTAGATCAGTTCTACTCTAAGCTAGTCGATGAGTGCTCCACTTCAGGGACTTTAGTCTATATTGCTATTATCTATGTATTGAGACACTTTTCTATATTCTATTTTGACTATGTGGGTGATCCCAGTTACCTTGTATTGGCCCCTGCTCTTTATATGTATTTAGAGGTGTTTGTTCGACAAGTTATGTATCTATGGTGTGAGCTTTGACCCATTGTCTCTTGGTGATGTTGACTTAGAAGATACCCTTATCCCCTTTGACCATTTGTATCTTTTAATGTCTTTTACATGTTTTCGTGACCAATGATGTGTAATGATAAGTTGAGAGGCTTGTTTAGGATTCTTTCGGGTTCCCCATTCGTCGTGTCACGTCTAGGCCCTTAGCTTGTGTCATGACATTTTTCGCCACAAAGACTGTGGATCAAATCATCCAAAACTATTTTTCCTTGTGTTATTAACATACGTTGGATCAATTTTCGCTAATCCAAAATCAAAAACTTCATCCTGAAAATTTTCATTTAGCAGTCTATTAAGCATTTGACATCACACTGAATAGATGTCTTCCTAAAACAGGTATGAAAAAAGTGAAGTCTTTTTGTAGATCCTAATCCTTTATGCGTAATTTAAATTTAGATAACCCTAATTCATACAAACGATCCCTTAAGAGTTTCATTCTCCATGTAGTTGTAGATAATTATCATGTCGTTCTTTTTGTTACATTAATCGAACAGTGAGACCAAACGACAATGTCTAAATTGAGATAGCATTTTTTCTTCCATGTAGGCTTTTCCAAGACCACCAAAGCCTATAATTATACTTCCACTAATGTTATTAGTTGCTTCCCTAAATGCTACAACAGAAAACTGGGACCCCATATTCAACTTGGGAATGATAGATTCTTCTTTAGCTTAAATTATTATTATCCACTCAACATGTGTTAAGTACATGAAGTAAATATAAAATATTTTATGTTTTGATGATCAATAAACTGAGCGAAAGGCTAGGCAGACTATCATGCTGGTATACTAAAGCTAGTCATGGGATACAGCTTGTAAAACAGATGTGACAAGCTGCTGTGGTTAGTGAAATTTCTATCAATTGTACTAAGAACTAGCATTCCATGCCATGTAGCAATAGTAGTATAAAAATAAGGTGTAAAAGGAATAAACATTAGTTTTTCAAGTATTCAAATAGGATTTAATATTCTTCAGTTGAAAAGTTCTTCCTTGGCCTCTTATATGTTAGCATCTCCGGACAAGGGAACTTATAGATTAGTTCTATAACTCTCTAGTTGGTTGGTTGTTATGTTTGTATGCTTAAAATGTAAGATCACACCTGAGTTATAAAGGTACATGATTAGTGTATGTTTATTAGTCTAACGGTGTGTATTGTGTCTTAACCTTATTTGCATGAGAGTTGTGGATTGGGACTGATATAGGTTTGTAGGTGCTCTTGGCTTGTGCTTCTGGGTACAAGTTGTGCTGTAAGGGTAAGTAGAGAAATAGCAGGTGCATTATATTTCTTTACTTAGAACTTTAGTGCATTTGGTTTAGTAAATCTTGTAATGACAGGCCATGGTTATTCCTCCCTTCAGCAAGAAGTTTTTCCACTTAAAAATCCTTGTGTATTTGCCTTCTGTCATTTACTTTCTCCAAAATGTTATCGAACTATAATTTGACAGACCAGATCTTTCATTAGGCTAGGGACACACTAATTTAACAATTGGTATTAGAGCAGGGATCTCTATCAAGTTCACACCTTGAGATTTTCTTTGAAAGATGGCTACTTCTCTTAACTTGGAAGAAGGTCAATCATCCACGAGGCCACCAAGATTTAATGGCAAGTACTATGGCTAGTGGAAAGTTCATATGCATGATTTTTTGATGATTGAGTACAGTGAACTATGGGACATTGTCTTATACAGACCATACATTCCAGTGACTGAAGTAAAAAAAGGCCAAAAATCCAAGTTTGTTCCTAAGACTAGGCAATAATATATTGAGTTGGACAGGAAGAAAATTGAGAAGAATTACAAGGCTAAGAAGCTTATTTTTGTGGAATAGGAGCTGAGGAATACAATCAGATTTCTACTTGTGAATCAGCTAAAGAAATCTGGGATTGCCTGAAAAATGCTCATGAAGGAACAAAACAAGTGATATAGTCCAAGGTTGACATGTTGACCTCTCAGTATGAGGACTTTATCATGTATGAAGGTGAAACTATACAAGAGATGGAGACCAGGTTCTTAGCAATAACAAATGAACTCAAATGTTTAGGAGAACTTATCAGTCAAAGTAAACAAGTTTGAAAAATTCTGAGAGTGCTTCCAAGTCATGGGAGAGCAAGGAAGATGGCATCACTGAGTAAAAAAACCTGAAGACTTTGAAAATGGATATTCTTATTTCTATACTTGGCACTCATGAGCTTAACAAAAATCATGATACAACCAAGAGGGAAGGAAATAAAGACAAAACACTAGCTTTAAAAACTGCTCAAAGTAATAAAGAGATTGATGGTGTAGATATGGCATGTCTCACCAAAAGGTTCAAGCAATTTGTCAGAATGAGTCATGACATATCTAAGAAAGGAAATGGTAGTGGGGCTCATGGCAACTTTGATTTATGCCGTGGGTGTGGTAAACCAAGATACTTCATTAGAGAGTGTACTCATGAAAAAGATGATCATAAGGACGGACAAAGAATTAGCTGAAAAAAGAAGGAAAAACCACACTCAAGACAAGAACAACAAAAGGGTTGTTGCTGACAAAATCATGATGAAGGCACTAAGAGTATGGGGAAATGTATTAGGTGAGTCTGAACATGAGGAACAACCTGTAGACTCATCTATGCTTGCAGTTAAGGATGATAATGAGATTTATGATAGCTTGTTTGACTTCATGGCCCAGTCAGACAATGAAGGAGATGATGAAGAAGAAGAAGATGAAGAGGTACACTGCTAAACCTTAAAGATAACCTGGATCTTTACTCTATAAGAAACTTGAAAAACTAGCATGTGTTCTCATTGATTCTATTTTATGAACTGACCATGGAGAAGGACTTGCTAAGCAACAGTGTAGATGTATCATATGATTAAAAAAACGGTGTTGACTACTCTAGTTTCTGATCTTGAAGTTAAAATTATAGCTCTAGAAACTGAAAAGATGAACTATTGAAGTTGATGAACTCAAATGATCAGTCTGATGTTAAATTGAAAAGGAAAATAACTAAAAATGAACTTGCTTTGGAAGAAAAGCTCAAGGAAGCTGAATAAAGTTAAATTTATATTTAGAAGTAAATATTGTGATAGAAAAGGATGTAATGAAGATTAAAGAAGATTTGAACAAATCCATGAAATGTACTACATCTTCTAAGCTTTTGGGAGACATGTCCAATAGTTGGAGCTCTGAAAAAAGGGGACTAGGCTATGTCAATAAGATTGACCCCCCTTATAATCCACAGAGCAAGTATGTGTCTGTTGTTGATAATCTTTTGTGCCTCCATGATGGGAAAATGATCATATCAAAGACAACTATGAAGGTTTGAGGAGAATATTAAACAAGTAGAAGTATGCTCCCCTACAAAGGAAAAGTTTGAATGAGGGACCAGGTCCTAAGTAAAAATTGAGGACTAGACCCTCTTCCCCTCTGGACTAGGAAATTTGTAATCAGGCCACTATCTACATATTGGGAACTCAGATTAAAATGGGTTCCCAATACTAACTTTTGATTACATGCAAGAAAGGTTAGGAGGAAGCAGTCAATGCTGGTACATGGATAGTGGATGATCGAAGCACACGACTGAAAGGATTAAAAACTTCCTTACTTTTAATAAATTAAAAGAAGCAGTGTGTCCTTTGCTGATGGTCTAAAGGTCATTCATGGGCATTGAAGAGATTGACAAATGTTTCAAGAAAGCCTTTGAGGATGTGTGCTGTGCAGAAGGTTTAAGATAAAGTGATGTTATTAGCTGTGAGGACCAGAAACATGTATGCAGCAGGTCTAAGAACAACAAAGAAGGACCAGATTAGCACAAGTGGCAATTTCATAGGACTTATAGCAGCAAGACTAGAACTAAATCACTCAGGGACCTAACTCAACACCAAGTTAGTATTCTGTCCATAATCACTTACTTCATTAATATGGATTTTCAAGACCTGTCATGTGGACTCAATTTTTCCTTAAATCAACATTACTTTGCTCCAATCCCAAAGAGTCGCAACCAATCAGGTACCAGATGCTTCTTTTCTCTCCCTTTAAAGAAGATTCCATCCATTATCTTTGCTTCATATCCTTTCCAAGAAATATCAAACATTCTACCTATCCCTCTCTTTTTGCTCTCTTAACTTCTTCAAAAGTCACTTCGTATTCTCCACCAAATGTACAAATTATGAAAATTATTTGCTCAGATGGAGGGAGAGGATGAACCCATACCATATACAAACATCAACACTCCATCGTATACACCTCTTCACACTCCAGTGAAGCACGATGAGCTTCATTCTCTAACCTAGGGCCTTAACCCTACATCTCCAACTCTTCAATCTGAGTTTGCATCTATTGGGATTGAATCACCCGGCTAAAACCTATAGATCCTTCCCCATCTGTCACAGAGGAACAAGGCAACACCTCCCCTCTATGATATACCTTTTCTTGATTATTTGAAAAATACCTTGGATCTGATAAAAGACAAAAGGGACTAAATCAAACATACTTGATGAAGAACTAAAATGGGTTGTGACAAACTTATTGGAGTTAAAAGATGAAGACCATGGTGTCAAAGAACAACCTACTTCTCTGGACCTCATTCTATCACTAGGTAAGCCCATTTATGACCAAACGCCTATAAGTGAAGCTCGGCCTATAAATATTGCTTTGAAAGATGAAAGGTTAGGTGATGAAGATGAGCAAGAGGATAGTAGACCTCTGGCTTAGAGATTGAAGAAACCTATAGTCATTTCCTCTCCTACTCCTGCTCCTCCTACTGACTAGGTCAGGAAAGACAAAGGAAAAAGAAAGATGAGTGAGGAGGGCACTGCAGTTGTCAGAAGTTATTATACTAGAGGAATCGAAAGAAAGCTATTGGGAGATGCCATGAAGGCAAGTAGACATAAACATGTTTCCAAGAAACGACTAAGGAGGACAACCATTGTTGAAGAGGAAATACTTGAGTATAGCTAGTGTTGTAGAGGAAAAAGATATCGATTGGACCGTAGAGTGATTGCAGAAATAATTAGCAAGCTTGCGCACACGTGGAAAATTTGAAGAATGGAATTAGAAGAAGAGGAAGGAGACCTGATTCAGGGACCTGATAGGATTAAAGGCTCAAAGCATCAGAAGAAGGAAAGTACCAAGGGAAAGAGAAGTAAGCCTCATTTCACTCATAGACCAGGCTCACAATTAAAGAAAACAAAAAGAAAAGGTTCTTACAAGGGATCAGAGAATCAAGCTGCTTCAAAGTCAAAAGGTGTTGAACGGGAGAGTATTTGAACCTATAATAATGAACAGCCTAGGAATGCATGAGTTAGTGGATGTAGTGGAGTTTCATGGATGGGGGCATTTGTTTGAATAGCCAGTGCCATTTTTACATGAATAAAAAGTAAGATAGTTCTACCTAAATATGGATATTCAAGAGGATGGGGGGTTTTCTTACGAGTGTAAGGGAGATTTCTTTCAGAGTTGATGAAGTTAGTTTGAGTGAAATCCTGCGAGTGAACATGGCAGGTATCAGATCCATTATTGACATGTCTCCCTCAAAAGGCTTCTTGGAAGAGGCTGGGAAATTGAAAAAATTGACTTTCTTAGCTATTTCCAAGAAGCTACTCAAGGGTTAGTATCAACTGTATTTCAAATTTGTCAACAAGATATTGTTACCAAGGACTAAGAAGTGAACCATATTTATAATGGCCTACCTTTATTTGATAGAGAAACTAAGCACCATGGTACCAATTAATATGCCCACACTGATGATGGAAGACATGAAGAAAGTGTTCAAAATGGCAGAAGGGGAGTATGTTTTGGCCTATGGTTTTCTACTAAATCGGGTGTTTGAGTATTGGGGGGTGCAACTGAGTAGGGGAATTGTAGGATTAATCAAGCAGTTTTTTTTTCTCAAAACACTATAATGTAATGTGAGTGTAGTGGCCTTAGGGTAAGAGGCAAAAAATCACCTATGTCTGATCTAGTGGATCAGCATAAAGCCCTGAGGAAACAGGTGGAGGAACTGACAACAATCCTTACCAAGAAGGATGCCGACCTTGCCCTACTAAAGGCTGAAGTGGCAAAGGGATCTAGAGGACCTGACACTGCTGAGGTGAGCGAGCTGAGGGAAGTAAATACCCAACTGACCAATGAAGTTAAGTCCCTCACCCAACAGCTTCTGGATGAACACAAGGATTACAGTGCAAATATGTCAAAGCTTATTCAGTCCTTAGCCTCCAAGTCCTTTAGTTCCTAGAATTCCTACTTATGTACCCCGCACTTTGATTTCAATCCTTTTTTACTCCTATTCTTATGTTGAAAGTTTTTTTTTGTGTGTGTGGTCTTGGCCCAGGTCTGGGCAATTCATGTTGTTGGTGCTATGTGGTTTTGCATGGAGTATTAACTAAATTATGTTGGGTTTCTATTTGTGTATCTCTTGTCCAGTACTTATTCTCTATTTCCTATGATTTTGACTCATTATGCCTATTTAATTACCTATCTTTTTGTTTGTAATCCTCTCTTAGTTTACTGATTTTCTTTTAATGATGCCAAAAGCGGAAAGAAATAATACATTAAGGGGGAATATTATATTCAGGGGGAATAATAGGTATGGGGAGTAGTAAGTACAAGGGATCCCAAGTTAATCTAAGTGCAAGGGATCGGGTTATCAACGGGGCTTAGTTTGTCATCATTAAAAAGGAAGAAAGTGTTAAGTACATGAAGTACATATACAATGTTTTATGTTTTGATGATCAACAAACTGAGTGAAGGACCAGCCAGACTATCATGCTTATATACTGAAGCTGATCATAGGATACAGCCTATAAAGCAGATGTGACAAGCTGCCGTAGTTGGTGAAATATCCATCAACTGTACTAATAACTAGCGGTCCATGCCATGTAGCCACAATAGTATAAAAAGAAGGTGTCCTAGGAATAAACATCAGATTTTCAAGTATTCAAAAAGGATTACATATTCTTCAGTTGAAAAGCTCTTCCTTGGCCTCTTGTGTGTCAACATCTCCAAGCAAGAGACTTGATAGATTAGTTCTACATCTCTCTAGTTGGTTGATTGTTGTGCGTCTGTGCTAAAAGTGTAAGATCACACTTGAGTTATAAAGGTACATGATCAGTGTATGTTTATTACTATCTGTGTAATGTATAATATGTAGACTAGGGGTTAGTCTAATGGTGTGTGTTGTGTCTTAAGCTTTGCTGCATGAGATTTGTGGATTGGGACTGATATAGGTTTGTGGGTGCTCTTGGCTTATGCTTCTGGTACAAGCTGTGTTGTAAAGGTAAGTAGAGAAATAGTGGGTGCATTGTATGTCTCTACGTGGCTCTTTAGTGGACTTGGTTTAGTAAATCCTGTGGTGACAGGTCGTAGTTGTTCCTCCCTTGAGCAAAGAGTTTTTCCACCTAAAAATCCTTATGTATTTGCCTTCTGTAATTTACTTTCTCCAAAGTGTTAGCTTCTTTTCGAGGGACCAGATCCTTCATTAGGCTAGGGGCACACTAATTCAACAACATCTGATTTGCTAGACAAAAGGTAGATATACACCTTTTCTGGTACTTCCACTGTCCAAGTTACAGTTATCTCCATCGTATGCTGCCAAGCATTGTAACATCCAATTAGTATACACACCAGTGAAGGTCTAACGAAAACAACAGGGGCATTCTAGTCTTTTATGTTGACATCTCCAGCAAATGGGGCATAAAAATAGCCAGAAGAATTTAATTGCTTCAATTCATTAAGAGCGGGAACAAAAGCAACTTCAAATTATACAAAAGTAAGCAAAAACGAAAGGAAATGGGAAATTCGGTAGTCAGAAATGAATTCGTGTACAAAATTACACAAAACACTAAGCAACAGTGTAAACAAACAAAAAAATCACTATAAGGAAACTTACATGTCTAGTGCAGAATTCTATGTGAAAGTCTTGAATCTCAAAAGAAAATTTAACTCCAGAAAGCGAGGAACGGAAGAGAAGTAGAGATATTTTTACCTATGGAGAAAGAGAAAGAAATGTGAAGTAGTCATTGAGAAGGAATCCTTCTGAAGGATACAACAATGTGTAGGATAATATAGGAGACGAAAAGTTAGCAAAGAGGCGCTAAGAAGAAGAGACACGTTATTATTTTTTGTAATCTGGGAATAAAAGGAAAAGGATTTCCTGAATGATAAAATTGAAACTTCGTACAGGAAATTGTAATCATATACGTCGTGCATCCATAATTTACGTTACTTTTATACACAATGAAAACGTTCAAACTTTCAAAATACCATTTTTTGAAACTCAATCAAAGTAAGATAATGATGTTGTGTACGCATTTTCTACCAAAACTTAATTAAAGAAGGTGTTACCAAACTTGCAGAATTTGTTCTTTGGTTGTTTTAGAAGTTGCTTCTAATATCTTCACTTTCGAAGCGTACGACAGGATTTAGAGTGTTAATGCTTGAGCATACAGATGGATGTTTCCTTGTATATTTTTCTATGCGTAGTGTCCCTTCAGATGGTGCGAAGTGGTGTAGTATGAAGAGTCCTATTAATATTGTGAATAATTAAATAAAATAAAAAAAATCATGGTAAAAATTAAAAATAAATCCTAATTAATGAAGACTGCTTAGGTGGGCTCAACATTCTCTTTTATATATACTAGTTTTTGGGTACGCGTTTTAAGCGTGTACACATATTATTTGTTTATATTTTAAAATAAAAAATATATAAGTATTACTACTCCTACTTCAATAAACAATGCATTTGAGTTATAAACTAAAAATTAAAGGAAAAATGATAAAAATAACGAATATTGATCATATTTAACTATGTTATTAACTCAATAATCCAAGAAATATTAAGGAAAAGAAATGTAAGCTCAAATATTGTAAAACTGTAAAGTATTAGGCTTTATTATTCCTATAAACTAGTTACTAATACTCTTCCTACTATTCTTTCAGCAGATCCTATGCAAGAGGTCAGAGAAAAGGCTAATTTAAAAATACGAAAATGATCATCAAGTTTTATGGTAAGGGCATAATCATACAAATGAAAAAAAAATAAACGAAGAGAATTTGCAGGCTCTAAAAGAGTTACACTAATGCATGACATCAAATTTTAGTAAACAGAATTTTCCTCATATTTTCGTTGTTAAAATACGATACATTCTAAATAATGATACATAATACATGATAGTAATTCTTAGATTGTTTTCGAGCAATAAAGTAATAAAGGAATAGAGACTTGCATGTTTGTTGTGTAACGAAATAACAAAATACACCGAATGAAATCAAGGAAAAAAAAGTTGTCACAAAGAAGATAAAGAATAGATACAATAAAATGGTTGACTGATTTAGTTTAAGGGTGCATAAAGAATGTCAAAAGGCTTTATAAATATATTATTAATGTAGAAGTTGAAAGGATTAATAGTAATAAAAAGTGAAATGTGAGACTGCTACTGTTATAACTTATTCATTTACGTTGCTCTTCTCATCTATAATATAAGTTTATTATATTTTGATTGATGAATTTGATTGTAGAGTCTGTATAGATATTAATAGGAATTTATAGTTATCAATTACTCTTTTATGCTTTTTTTCTTATTTATCAAGGTAACATAAATTTATTAATTTTTTAAAAAATAATTAAAATATTATTATTTATTATTTTATTTACATGTTTTATAGGACCAAAATCGTAATCCAATTTTAGAGATAAGTGCTTCCCATTTTTAGTATTTAGTGTACGTGTTTTGCACGTATATGTCATGTTAATATAAAAATTATATATACATAGTACTTGCCACTAAAATGAATATAATTTATATAAATAAAATTAAATAAATGTTATTTATATGATTCAATAGTTTAATATATTAACAGAAAAAGATAAAAAAATCAGTTCAATTACTTATAATATAGAGATATGCTAATAGTTTATTGATACACAAAATAATAATTTGGAGTTAAATAGTTAGGAGTTAATTGATTATAGTTTAATTTTTAGAAAAAACTCCAAAATATAAAAGGAGTAGTTTAACGTTTCAACATAACTTTTATTACTCTTTTTCTTTTTAAATTTATTATATTACATACATTTATTAACAAACTATTTGATAATCAAAATTTTTGTGAATTTCAAAGTTTTAAATATTAGAAAAATACATAAACAATTATTTATATAGAATAGTACTAAATTAAGAGTGAATTATAAATATAAAGAAATTCTGATTCCAAAGTGAATTTTGAAACTAAATAAAGAAAAGATAATAATAATAATTGAAGAAAAATGGTGAAAAGTCTATTCTGTTTAAAGCAAAATATTTTAATGAAGGACAAAAAATTTAAACAATATGTCTAAGAGTCTTCACGCTTTTAATATAATATAGATAGATATTATGTGTCATGTCAATCTAAAAATTATATATAAATAGTATTTGGTACCAAAATAAATACAATATTCATATAAATAAAATTAAGTAAATATAAGGAGTTAAATAATTAATTGATTACAATTTAATTTTAAAAAAGGACTCCCAAATATAAAAGGAGTTGTTTAATATTTCTAACTTAATTTTAATTACTCTTTTTTTTTTTAAATTTGTTGTATTACATATTTATTAATAAAATATTTGATAATCAAAATTTTAGCTAATTTCAAAGTCTTAAATATTAGAAACATAATAGTATTTTTCTTTTTTCCTTCCTAACCTAGACAATTATTTATATAGAATACTCCTAAACAATTATTTGTATAGAATAGTCCTAAATCAAGAGTAAATTCTAAATATAAAGAAATTCTAATTCAAAATATAATATAATATTTTTCCATTTTCTTAATTCTAATTCAAAATATAATGTAATATTTTTCCATTTTCTTTCTTAACCTACACAATTATTTATATAGAATAGTCCTAAATCAAGAGTAAAATCTATATATAAAAAAATTAATTTATAAGTGAATATTAAAACTAAATAAATAAAAAATAAAATAATAAATTAAAACATAGTGAAAAAACGAATTTTATCTAAAGAAATTTGACCAGTGAATTTGTTTGTTGGCTAAAGTTAAGTAAAGAGCTGGAGTTGATCCCAAGTTATCAGAAGTTTCTGGATTAAATTGTTGTCATTGATGAAAAGAACATCAAGATTTAGCAAGAAAACTTGAGGAGGAACCAATTGGTGCCATGAACAATATTATATGGGAATTCACCATTATAATCGTTGTTGCTAAGATCCAGCTCACAGAGATAATGAAGATTTGCAATTTTCTTGGGGATTGTGCCTTTAAACATGTTGATATTTGCATGGAGGATTGTGTTATGTCTGTTAATAATAAATCAAGAAAGCCATCAAGAGTTAAGGACAGGGCCATAAAAAATAAACTGATTAAAGTCCACAGTAGCTAGTGCTTGAACCTTATATTCAGGAATCTTGTCCATCAAGATCACATAGGAGAAAAACGATATAAAAAATACATGTCATGACCTAGAAAAAAATATGTTTAATAGAAATTTCAAGTAAACAAACAAAAAAAATTGCATTAGAATGACTTAGCAAAAAATGTGTTTAACCAAAATTTCAAGTAAATGAACAAAAAATAGCATTAGATTAAATTATAATTAGTACAAAAATTTGGATGAAAGTATATGAAAAGAAATTTATAACAATATAATTGACATATATAAAAATAATTAGAAGGATACATGGAAAGTTGTCAAACAAATTTATCAATTATGAGATATTAATTCATGAACACGGCAAAAAATAAAGACAATAAAATAAAAAATCTAAATCTAAATAAAAAAAAAAGAAACTAAAATTAGGTATGAAACAATTTCATGGAAGAAATAACTTCCCCATAGAAAGTTTATATAGTTGGCTACATCATCAAGTCTCTAAACTACTTGGATGTAACACCCCGTGAAATTACCATAATATTCCTAGAATGAAATCGTGCACATAGCACATCTTTTCTATCTCCAATGGAAAATTCGAGACTGAATTTGCGATCAGCACGAAAAACTGGATGGGTGAGTGGTCTCGACCTGATTTTAGAGCAACCAGGTCAAAAAATAATCTTTAGCAATAAAACGCAAATCAGTGAGAGTGCGCGATGGGGCCACGACGCGCCCCCATCGCGGACCAGCACTTAAGTTTCATTAGAAAGCTCATTCGGAGAGTTTTCGACAAACAATACTGAAAAAATACACGGTCCACGTCATGGACCCCGCGACCCGAAATTGACTTTTTTCGAATTTCATGAGGGGCATCCTAGACTTTTCCAAGCCCCTCCTAGACTTAATATATGACCAAAATAGGTCGTTTTAAGCATAGAAGGGGTTTATAACCCATTCTTAAGCTGTTTTAACTCTTTGAAAAAGACCTAGGATTAAAAGAGAAGAGAGAAGAGCAAAGAGTTGAAGATTTCAAGTTAAATTCTTGTCAGGATTCACATTGTCTTTATCCCAGCTATATAAAGCTAAACTAAAAGCATGGGATTGTTCTCCCATAGATGGTTTTAGGAGTGAGTTAAAAGTTCTTGAGTCTACATACATGATTTCTTGATTATTTTCTTGAGAAATTAGATTTATTATATGTATTTTCATACGTTGATGATCAGCACAAATTTATTTTCTTGAATTGAATATTTTTATGAGATATTGCACAAACCCTACTTATTATTTCATAAAGATTGTATGAATAAAGATAGGGATTGAGTCTAGAACCTAGATGATATAACCAAATCAATGGTCAACCTACAACCTGTTAAAGCAAGAAGAGATATTGGGGACAAATCCTGCTGCTTCTTTTCGGCCAAGTCCTGACTTTATTTTACTTCTCCCGATCGTCGAGCCTAAGAAAACTTTCTTTCTCTTATTATGGATATGGAGAACATCAGTCCCGACGAGCGATCCACGAAGCTGCATCCCTTGTTGTTGTGGTTCTAGTCCTGAATAGAGTGCGATGATGATGATGTTGATGATATTGAAATATCTAAGGTCTTAAAGAGATTGAACTTAATTCTAAAAAAATGTTCCTAACCCATTGAGTTACTGACTAATGAGATGAGTTAATGTCCATTGTCCAAAAAGACAACGGCTCGGCTTCGCTATCGCTCTTACGTAGGTAGTGGTCCACCTACAAAGTAGTCTTAACTACTGGAGGTGAGAGAGGTGAAACCGAGCGAGCTCTCTCTGATGAGAAACCTTGATGTTGATGTTTATAAGCATGTTAAGTACTAGGAGGAGTATTGAGCACCAAAAATGAGTAAGAGTAAGCCCCACTCGTAATAATTAACTATGTGGCTAGCGTAGAAGAGGATTGAACCATGAAAAATGGATGTTTTTATAGTATCAAAAAAGGACTTGATGTAATTATAACCTCCAGATGTACGTCCTTTCACCCCGGCAAGGTACTGGACGGATGTCACAACGATAGTGCTTTGTTATAACATCATCGGCTCATAGGTCATGGGTGTAGGTGTAAGAAACTCCCACATAGGTTTTCTCTTGATAATACTCTGATGTTGATGTAATGGTATGAGGTTATTGATATTGATAGGTCATTTGTCTACTCTCTATTCTCCCTTTAAATAGACATTTGACTTATTGATTGGTTTCTATATTGAGTTGATTGTTATTTCTATATTATTCTACCTATTTCGATTTCACTCAACTATTTTACATACAAGTATATTTCACGTACTACTGCTACTCTAGTGTTGTATCATTTTATGATATAGATTCACTGGATCGAGATCATTAGCAAGCGCATCGTTGAGGATCCTTGGACGTTCAGCTTATTGGTGAGCTTCCCTTACTTTGGAGGATTCATATGTTATTTTCATCTTGCTTTAGAGTTAGATACTTATTAATTTTATTTTGATTGAGGTAGTAATGAGCCTGTCATTAGCACCACCTAATAGTGATAGAGGCTTCATAGACTAGAGTTGAATATTGATGTAAGATTGTGAGCTAGTTCTTCCTGCTAGCTTTTTATTATAATATTTTGGACTAGAAGATAATGTGCCCATTTATTCACTTATGTCTTCAGATGATTTGTAGAATGTATGAATAAATGAATGTGATGAGGCCAAGTGGTTTGCTTGGGGACTAGCAATAGTCTCTGAGTGTCGGTTACGTCTAGGGTACCCTCACGGGGCGTGACAAACTTAGTATCAGAGCACGAGTTCAAGTGTCCTAGGGAGTCTACGAAGTCGTGTATAGTAGAATCCTTATTATTGGTGTGAAGATATCCACATCTATAATTTGGAGGCTATAGGATATTTAGGAATTGTTTCCCGTCTTTCAGATTCTAAATCGTGCGATAGAGTTATTTCCTAAGAGTCTATGATGATTTGTACGCTGCTCTAAAACTTTCGACTATGCCTAATCTATGAGGTGATAGAGACAGTAATGTTCAAACTTTTATCGATAAGATCCCCTACGATATAATAATCCAAATGGTAGAGAGACTACACCAAGCTTGAGAGAGGTTGACTAGTGTGCTAAGTTGATTGACTAGAAAGAGTGCACCATTACTCATATGACTCGTGCATTTGAGTTAGCTCTAGATGTACCCAAACCCTCTTATTCAAAACTTGCTCCGGATGTTACCCATGAGAGAGAAACCTATGTCTCTAAAGAGTTTAATATTACCACCTAAGAGTGAGATTTAAGGTCTTGTAAAACCATAAGTAGAGTTGTTACTAATGAGCTAGAAAGATGATGAGGGAGAGAAGGAGATTGGGTAATGAGAGTGGTGATTGATTAAGGCTTGTAGTTAAGAGTTATGTATCCATTAAGTAACTAATGAGGTAATGAGTCGATAGCCATAATTTGATGAAAGAGTCAAAAGTATCCTATGATTGTCATGATGAGATATAGAGAGAGAAAGTTAGTATTAGAATATGTTAGAGTGTTCCCAAAAATTAGAAAGAAGTGTATGTTGATGTGTTGTAGTATTCATACTATTGAGAGTGAAGTGTGGATCTGGAAGAGTGCTTCCAATGTGATAGATCTAAATTAGGCTTATAATTTTCTAAATGAGAGTCCATGAGACTCAGCGAGTTATTGGCTTATACAGATAAGGAGATATGATTGAATAGGTGAGTAGTACTGAGTTATGAGGAAGGGATGCGTTGATTTAGTACTCAGTATAAGAATTAGTGGGATTATGGTCTCTAAATATTTATCTAGTAGTTGTATGTTAAGCGTTAAAGAGGTATGTGATAGATGCAAATGTTAGTACTAGACCTTAAGCTTGAATTTTAAGAAGTAATACGAAAGAGGAGATAACATCATGAGAGTGGTGTCTTAGTTGGAGATTCACTTTAAGAGGCTTGCAATAGTGTATGTTCGAGATGAAGGTGTTGATTGGTAAAGAAATGATGATGTGGTTAGTGTACAAGTTGCCCTTAGGTAGGACGAGTGGGGTGAGAATAACTCAATAGATAAGAAGAGGCTTGAGATATGTATCCATGATTGTGCAAAGATGTGTCAATCTCTAAGTTATGATGGCTATAGAAATCTAGATAGTATATTTGAGTTGTCAATATGGAGTAGGCTGATGTAAGTACTCTTTGTCATCATGAGTAGCTAAGTGGATTGGGGCTTATGGATAGATGATGATGAGTTTTCCATTGATAGTCTAAGTCTTATATAGATGGGTTTATGAGAGCATAGAAGTTAAGTGTTAGCAGGTAAAAGAAGAGGTTAGATTGTAAGAGTTGTGAAAAGTGGTTATGTACGCCATTAAGAGTAGCAAACACCGAGAGAGTTCCATAGAGACAAGAGGAAGCTAAGAGTGATATCGTTGAAAAGAGTCTGGCCATGTAGAGATATGTACTTATAGCCTAATACAAAATATTGATTCCCAAATTTAGAGAGAGGGCCTTGAGAGCTAAGCGGGAGATGACAAAGTGGTAAATCAGAGTATATTTTGAGTCTTTCATAGTGATGGGCTGATCAAGTTGAGATATCAATTCTTTTTCATCTCATACTATCTTTACACTTCAGTTAAGGTGATACACTATTCCCTTTTGGTGTATGACTATCATACCTATGGCCTAGTCCCATGCACATCATGTTGATTCCCATTCATGCTGAATTTCGAGGATGCTGAGTGACGAATTCATTTATTAATCTTGATCTTACTCCATGGGTAACTCCTATGTTAAATGAGATATGACTGAGTTTTGCACTATGTATAGTTCTATGAACTCAGAATAAGTATTGATAAATGAAAGAGATTGTAATCTATGAATGTTTTTAGATAAGACTTCTCGATCGAATCATGCTAATGATCCTTCATTCCAAGCTCTCTGAGTAATCCAGCTTTCCAGTCTTGATAGAAGTATTGACGATAGTTGATGAGTTATGGGTGATGGGGAGAAGGAGTGCTCCTGAATTATGATAATGGAGTTAAGTTTCGATCTTTGTTGATATTCCTTTTGAGCCTCTGCATACTTGAGTATGAAAATCCTTGATAGTATTGGTGCCTAATAGTGATATTGGAGATAAAGTTTAAACTTTAGATATTGTGTTCTAAGTCTTTTCTTGAGAATGATTATTCGAGTATTTGCGAGTACTTGAGTTCTTGATAGTATTTGTGCTTATTTTGCATGGAGAGGTAGTAGTTGAGGTTTCACCAAAAGGTTGGTGGTAGTGAGTTCCTCCAGGTCCAAGCAGTGATGCTGACAGTGGTAGATTGATGATGAGGGTAGATGAGGAGGAGTGAGTGCATCCTTATTATGATATTGGTGTTAAACTTGTGTCATAAAGGGATAGAAGAAGGAAGGAGAAAGAGAGATAAAATCTTATGAGAACAGTAAATTGGTAAAAGTATGTTGGTGTGACTTTGAGTGAGAACTCATTGAATGGTGGTGGTAGAAGTGCTAAGTAGGCGTGAAAATTCTAAGATATAGTTAAAGTAGTTAGAGTGATAGGCTTGAATTTGATGTTGTTGTTATGCGAGTATTAATGATAGACTAGTGAAGACTTCATAATAAGGGTTTGAAGAAGAGTAGAGAGGTAGTGAAGAGGACTGGTGATTTTTCAATGAAAGCCCCTATGGAAGTCTAGAGTTGAGTATTAAGGATTAGTTATGTATAAGTATGATCATCCTGAGAATGGCACCTTGAGCCTCAGAGATAGGCTTGAAGGGAATAAAAGGATGTGGATAGGTAGAGTTTTGGAATAGAAGCTACGAGCATAAGTCGATGGAGTAGAGTGTCGTAAAATGGAGCACAATTGAGATGATATCCTAAGCTTGAGAGTTATCTACAGATCCTTATGTATCTTGATGGTCCTAGTCTCAATTAGAGTTGATGACTTCCTTTATGAGTTTGAAAGACTGAATGGCAAAGTATTTAAACATTTTGAATTGATTGAATTTTGATGTTTCATTTGTGCGTGATAGTGAAAATGTCTAAAAAAATATCTCTACTCTAGATCCGAACTGATTTTTCTATTCTAAGTGACTTGTGACTGTCCAAATTGGTTGATTGAGTATTGAAAGAATCTTGATAGTTGTTCGTTCCTGATGACAAGAATGTTGAAGGTAATGTTATTACTCTTAACTAAATTGATTGTCTTTTCTTAAGTGGGTTGTCTGTTCTTGAGTCTTAATAGGGATTGTTGATAGTGATGAGGAGTCAAAAGTTTAATTGACTGATAGGAGTGTCCAAATGAATTCTGAGTCTATTCGTACTTTGATATCCACCTTACTCATCATTCGAGGACGAATGATTCCAAAAGAGAGATAATGTAACACCTCGTGAAATTATTGAAATACTCCTAGAATGGAATCATATGCATAACACATCTTCCCAATCTCCAATGAAAAATTCGAGACCAGATTTGAGATCAGCACAAAAAATTAGGTGAAAAAATGATCTCGATCCAATTTTAGAGCAAGCAGGTCAAAAAGTATTTTTTCGCAATAAAACTCAAACTAGTGAAGGTGCGTGAGGAGGCCAAAATGAGCCCCCATCGCTGACCAATGCTTAAGTTTGATTACAAAGGTCATTCACTGAGTTTTCGACAAAAAATACCAAAAACAAACCTGGTCCACGGCGAACCCCATATCTCAAAATTGACTTCTTTTGAATTTCATGAGAGGCATCCTAGACCTTTTCAAACCCCTACTAGACATAATATATGATTAAAATAGGTCATTTTATGTAACACTCCACATTTTACATGTACTAGTACTATATAAATAAATCATGCTATGCTTTGGTCAAATTATCGTCAATTCTTGAAAGTGCTTGAATCTCGTCTTAACGGGCAATATGTGAGTCTAAATGCTTAAGAGGGTTGAGGGTG
>JAOTQJ010152127.1:0-31299 GCA_025642045.1 Solanum sejunctum
AGTATAAGTGTATGTCTGGGTGCCCTATCGGCACCATTCATGGCCCTGGGTTGGGGCGTGACAGGATTCTATAGTGTCCAATTGAAATTTAGTCAGAACTCCAATACGGACATTGAATGAAGAAAAATGACATATATAGAATCCGAAGTACATCCAATTATTTTGTCTACTGAAAAACAACGTATTTATAAAGTTGATGATATTAGATAGTAATATTTTACGTAACTTTTTATAATTGTATGCTCAATAATGTAAGCCACGTACGTAATAGTTTATTTATTTATACTCTTTTTATTAATTGACGTGGTACACATTGCAACACACATGCACTAAGCTAGTATTATCTAAAAAAGTATAAAAAATAATTAAATTATTCAGCTACAAATTTTAAATCGTCACCAATAAAATATGATACATTTTGTGACAAAACTACATTGTCACTAAGTCACTGGTTGATTAGAGACAAGAAAATATTTGTCCTAATTGATTAAATGATTAGTGAAAAAAAAATTTAGGTCAAAATTAAATATAAAATTTTGTGACTAAAGCATATAACATTTAAATACAGATGTAATTTGTCACTATTACATAACTTATTTTTCATGACAAAACTTTTTTGTGCCTGAAATTATAACTAATTTAAGACAAATAATAGTTTGTCATAAATTATATGCATTATTAGAGACAAAAAAATGTGTCATTAATAATTTAAAATTCGTCATCAATCGTACTTAATAAATGGCGCCAAATTATTTTTTGGCAGAAAACTTTAATGGACAAAACCTTGCTACGAAATTATATATTTCGTTATTAAAAGTATTTTGCTCATGCATTTAAATACGAAATGCAATTTTTGTCACAAAAAGTGAATAATTAGTGATGAATTTTCTATTGTACTTAATAATTTCGTAGCTAAATATCATATTTCTTGTAGTGAATTAATGAGACAACTTAATATGATTATTGCATTTGTCGCAACTACTGTAGCAAGTGTTGCATCTGCTGACACACTATAATAACGAACTAAAATTAAAATTATTAGAATTACCCGACTATCCCACCACTTTTGCATGTCGTTCATGATCTCAAAGTCTTCATAATTAAATTCATACATTGTGTAGGCCTTTTTCCTCCGTTTTGTATTCTTCAAGATATTTTTTATCTTCTTGTATGAGTCACTCTTTGCATGCTTGTTGATATCCACCGGTAGTCGCTCGATCGTCTCAAGAGACCTAGCCCTTTTTCCTTTCCCCATGGCACTCTCAAGTGCCTTTGAAATCTGTCTTCTCCTTCGCTTACTAGTCGATGTATAAGGACTTGAAATATTTCTAGATGGCTTAACACCTCTCTTGCTGATTAAACTCTTGAGAGTATTATCCAGAGTCTCAAGTCTCTCAAGCACCGATTTTGAAATTTTGGAGCATGTGTGGCAGTTACATGCACAAAGAGGCTTAGGAATCTGATCTCGAGTATTAACATTGGTTGTAGGATACCTATGTCTTGTGAATGGAGTGGTTGAATTTATTCGAACATTCTCATCGGTGGAAGAAAATCCTCTACCACCACCAAAATCCCTGGGAACAAAAGGAAAAAATCTATCTCCTCCACCAATACCACTGCCACCAGCACCACTGCCTCTACCAATATCAAGTGCCCTTTCACTTTTCTCAGCATGCATATTAATGGTCATTAAATGATCTCTTTTAATGGTCACACAACCATCTAAATCTTTTTTCAGTTTTTCAACTTTCTCATCCGCAGCCAAATTCAATGGTACAAATTCAGTAAGATATTTCATCTCCCTCTCATTGGCTATAGACACTAATCATGGATAAACAATAAACATATATGAAGAAAAATTAAAGTATGATTGGATAAAAAAATTCAACAATAATATTTAGCAATTATTGAAATATTTGCAACAACTGCTGCAATCAACTGCAACTTCTACAGTATCTTTCAACAACTGCAACAGTTATTGAAAATAAAACCGATTGTCATAGTGTATTTCAGTAGCCAGCTAGCATTTGTTAAGAGGTTGTTGTATAAACAACATCTTCTACAAACAACTGTAGTAGCCAATTAAAATAATTAGTGAATTGATGAGACTTAACGACTCTTCAGGGCGGGGAGGGGGGGTTAAACAACTCATTAACATTGATGGAATGATCATTGACTGTTGATAGCCATCTAATAAGTTGTGGCGATGTTACTGCAGCAGGAACCACCTTTAATTTCTTTCGGATATGGGAAATAACCTCAAATGCCCAACACTACATAAGATAATGGCATAGATAGAAATATGATTAAAATTATGAAAGAATAGACTCAAAATTTCTTTTAAAAAAGATAAAATGTACCATGAATGCCCATGAAAAATCATAAAGATTAGTGATCTTCCCATCTTTTCCTTTGTTCATAACCTTCAACAGGTACTCAACTGTCAGCTGATCGCATTCACGATCTCATGCACTGCGACAAAAAGCCTTTCTCCTAGCTGAAAGCCACACCATGTCAGCTAGAGTCTTTGTATTTAGATCTTTCTCCAGAAGAATACAATGTATAAAATAAATCAAGCACAGAGATTTTTTGATATCTTGAGAAATTGAATCTGATAGGAGAAGCTCCATCAGTTTATTCTTCTTAAAGGTTTTTCCTGCCTTCTCAAAAATTTCTTTCTTTTCTTAACCTTCTTAGATGATTTTATAGAATCATTATTTTCTGATATATGACAATTCAAATCAGTCATAATGATAAATTTTTTCATGCCAAAACGAACAGGTATGCCACAATAATTTATTCAAATTTCTTGTGTACGCTCGCTTAGAATTCGACGATGAAGAAGTTCATACACCAATTTCATTTGGAACTGTGATATCTTCTCAGGTATCTCCATAGTTCTGTGATTTTAACATCGCTCTGAAATTACTAAAAATTTTCGTACTAGACTTTATGATAATAAAACCAGTAAGATATGAATATTTATCCATCATGGTCTCAAAATTATAATCGAGATATTTGACAATCTTAATTGAGGTGTCATCACCTGAAGATCTAGCTGGAGAGGACTCAACAGAATCAGAAGAATCTGTCGCTTGTTGAACAGATTGATCATGTCGGTGTTTACTTTTTTGTTCAAAATCAACTCTTTCTTCATCATCATTATTATTCTCTGCATCATTAGCATCATTCTGTGAAGAAATATCTTTTTCAACATCTTCTCCTCCACTTTCTTTCACATTATCTCCTCCTTCACTTTCTTTTATATTATCTTCTTCTCCTTCTTCTGTAGCATTTCCTCCTTTTTCTTCCACACTATCTTTTCCCTCTCTTTCTTCCACATTGTCTTCTCCTCCTTCTTCATTCAGATCATCATCTCCTCTTTTTTCTTCTTCTTCTTGGCGTCCTGTCTCTGTGTTTTCTTGACTTCTCGATGTTATTTCGCTTTCAAAAATAATACTAGCATGTTCAGCTAGTGCTGACAGTTTGTTGGTACTATTTTTTGGAGGGGCTTCTTCTACTTTTTTTTTGCCTTTGTGTCTTAACTCTGTCTTTTAGATTTCTAGTTGATGGGGCTGCAGTAACAAGGACATTTTCATCTCCATCTCCATCTACTGGGGCTTCTGTAGTTGTCTTTCTTTTTTGGGGGGTCATTTATCTACATCATATGATATAAAATAAGAAGTCATCAATTAACATTCAAAACAAATAAAAAAATAAATTAAAGCAGATGATCAAATAAGTAAATAAAATAATTTTCTTAAGAAAGATAATTCACTGAGCTGCTAAAGTAACATCAACAATTATTACTACATCTTATTGTTGAACTAGTTTTAGCAATTATTGTTCAGTAGTTATTTTAACAATTGCTAAACCAGTTTAATAGTTGTGCCAATTACTACACTAGTTTTAACAATTGTTAAATCAGTTACTGCACTAGTTTTAAAATAACTTCAACTACATATATACGATTCAATCACGTATATGCTTAAATTCTGCAATAACAATGCATTTTTTAAGGACAACAACCCACACATTAAGATGCGACCAAAACAATAACAACAACACCGCACATACATATTTGTTGTTTATAAAAATAAAATATGTAAGAACCCGTAAATCATACCAAAGCAACAAAATAACTAAATATGTAAAAACTCATAACAATATATCATACCAGGCCAACAAAATAACAAATTTTGTAAAAATTCATTACAATACCATATCAGGGCAACAAGTACTCTGTTTCAAGTGTTTGTTAGGATATGCAAAAATGAAATATATTATCCTCTTTTATTTCTTCACCTATATTACTATTTTTACATCCATGCTTTCTTTTTTTAAAAAAAAAAACTTAAAACAAAATTCTCATTTCAAAAATGCTGCCAAAAACCCTAACGAAAATAAAAAAAATTATTTTTTTACCATTTATAAAGAAGAAGACGAAGAAGAAGATAAAAGGGTGAATCAACAAGAAAAAATAAAAAAATAAATTTATTGTGAGTTACCTTCAAGTTGTTGTAGAGTTATTGTGGGGTTGTTGCATTATTTTCTGAGAGAAATTTTGAAAAGAGAAGGTGTGTTGAAAAAGTTGAAGCAAAAAGTAAACTGACAATGTGACAGTTGAAATGATTTTAATCTTTTTAAATTTACCTAGTTTCAAAATGACCTTTTTACCCCTCCTTTTGTGCTATGTTGTATTTATTAAAAGTTTAAAAAGATTTAAAAATTATACTTCAATCCCAATTTAAGTTAATCCTTAATTAATAAAAGATTTGACTTGGCCTTTGTCAAGTTATCACCTTTTTTTAAATGAGAACTTTTTTGTCACCCCTCTCTCAAATTTCTCAGAGTAGATACTTAAATTTATATAAAATTGAACAAGTAGATACATGAATTCTACCTGACATAATACATGGAGGACACATGATGTAAATTGTCACATAGGACGTCTGTGTCTATTCATAAAATTTTATATAAATTTAAGTGTTTATTTGTGTACACTCAAAATTAGAGGACAAACAACAAAAATAACATAGCCAGTGAAAATCTCATAAGTGGGGTCTAGGAAGGAGAAAATCTATACAGACTTTATCACTACCTCATAGAGATAGAGATGTTGTTTCTGAAAGACCCTCATCTTAAAAAATAATCCCCAAAATTAGAAAGTACTGGATATGAAACGACTAAAATGGACAATAAAAAAAATATATATAGATAATAAAAGTAGCAAAATAAATGATTGACAATAACAATACAATATATTGTGACACGACTATTAACCTCTTATTACCTAAGGCCCGACATCATCCTTCCCCTTTAAGCCTTCTGTCAGATCCTCAGCCCGATGGTTCAAGTGGCTTGCACTTGGCTAGTGATTTACCTGATGAGCCTAGCCAAGGCTCCATGACTTCAGTCAAGATAAAGTTCAACTGAAGGAAGACCTTGGCATTAGCGTGGCCAGGGTATGTAAGGCAGGACGTGGCTAAGGCATGCAAGGGCTGGACAAGCTAAGGCAATGCAAAGCTATGCTTTAATATTTTATAAAATTTCAAGTTATATTTTATAATTTTTACGTTTCCTAAAATGAGGAAAAATACTTAAAAAGTTCAAAAAAAGAATAAATAGGTAAATTATGTAATTAGGCAAACATATGATATGCATTTACATTATACTACTATGGTTTGGCAAAAATTATAATTTATGGCTATAGTTAGGGTTTTATTGTTATTTTCTCTCTTCTCTCTTCATCTCTCTCGTCTCTCTCTTCTTTCTCTCCAATCTCTTACTAGATATATAAATATATGTGTTTATCAGTTGTATATATACAATTATCTGACAGATATACATATTCAATTCAACAAATATACATATACAGTTTGCTTCTGCACTCTCTACCCTCTCTCACTTGTCTCTCTCCTTCCTCTCTTGATCTTGCCTCACCTCTCTCATTCCTCTCCTAATTTTGCTTGTCGGATATCAATTACATATGTATAATTATTTGACAATCATATACATATAATTTGACAAATATACATATAGAATTTGTCTGTCTCAACTCTTTCTCGATCTCGCTCGCCTTTCTACTATAAGATGCAACTATAAATAGTAATTTTAGCAAACTATAATTATTTTAGCCATGTTTTACCTAATTATATTTCAAATGTTTGCTCTTTTTGAAAAATCCTCTAGATAAAATTCCAGACCCTAAAGAGTGTTACATTACGATTTCTGTGTTTCTGATATAGGATCGAAAAACTTGCAGAGTTGGATCATATTAAACTTGAGAAATTGATTCGAGGAGGAGGCAATGATATAACAAGGATGAGTTAGTGTTATCATTTAGAGATCAATTTTTAAATCATTTACAGGTGAAATAACAGTCCTTTTCGACATGAAAAGGCTAGTCTTGAATCAAATATCAGAGGAGAAAACCTCTTGGTCCCCATGTGGACTTATCATATGGCACTTTTTATCCACATAGAATGCATAGTGTCATTTCTGTTAGAAAGAGGAGTATTTTGTAACCAAAATCTAACCAAGTGGTATTTCTGCTTTATTTTTTATATTTCGGAGATATTTTTGGCCTTTTTTTTATTTTCGTATTCTTTTTCTTTGGGAGAGAGATTTTTGAGCCAAAAATTTACTTGAGGGATATTTTTGAACCAAAACCTAATTGAGGGGCATTTTTGCTCAAGGATATTTTTACTTTTTTCCATTGATTTATTATCATGTATGTATGTTATAGCAATCAGTGATGTGACAGATACAGAGTTTTCATAAATTAAATAGAGAGAGAGAGAGAAAAAGGATATGCGGTGTGGAGGACAAAGTATTTTTCGTAAATGCTTTTAGGATAATATATATTTCCCACATCTATCCTCATAGTTTTACTTTAGATATATGCAAATGCTTTTGTCCTTAAATGGTAGTCCAGTGCACTAAAATTTTTACTATGTATAGGACTGGGAAAAGGTTGGAACCATAAGAGTTTACTGTACACAATTTTATCTTACGTCATTTCTACAGCATGCTATTTCACAATTTGAACGCGTGACTTTGTATCACATAACAACAACTTTACCAATTATTTACAGGCTCTCCTTCTAAGTAAAGCCAGTTTATTTGGTGATTAGTACTTGATCCTTGAGGTTAAGAAGAATAAACTTAATCTCCTCAGTTTCTTGCAATTAATGTTGGGATTAATCTTTAGTCATTTTTAGCATGTTTATTTTAGATTCAATGTTTGCCAGAAATTTTTTAATCTTGTCAATTTTGTAATAGAAACTTGCTGCCTCATCCAAGTTGAAGTATCTGTACTGTTCATCCATCTTGTATCCAATCAAAGGCATAAAACTCCATTGAGTGATTGGGGCAATTATGAATTACGTCAATAGTTTTTAGCCCCCCTTTTCTTTCTAAAGTTAACTAGTCTTTGAAACGTGTCTCGTATGTTTATCCATGATAAATATAAATTAATTTTAAAATAATACAAATAATATTAAACATGTAAATAACGACTAATTATAATTTTGAAAGTAAAGTACAATAATTTGTAGCTATATATGATCAATTGAATTGGTTTGACCTATTTTCTTCTGTATTTTTTAATATATCAAATTTTTAGGGTGACATTTTCTTTGTCTTTTGATATTTCAACAACAAATAGTTTGAATGTGAATCAGGGGCAGCTCAAGCATATTAGTGATTTAAGGTGAAAATCAACTATAAACAGAACTTAGTATTTTTTCTGAAAAAATCTATCACCTATTAATACTAAAATAAAAATTGAGACCTCTAAAATTTGGAGGCTTAAGACGCTTATCTTTTTTCTAATACTGTGGATGATGTGAACATAAGGAACATTTATCTTTGGAGATGATCACCTTTGTCCTTTGAAGAAATTGTAGTCTTTCTCAAAGGACAAATAATGATGTATGTGTCAAGTTTATATCTTTTATATTTCTCAAAGATCTCATTTATATGTAACACTTTCCTACAAATATATTATATTTTTATAAAGTAAGGAGTAGTTTTTAGAAAATTAATACCTCATGTTGTGATTGAGAAATCAATGGGAAGTCAAATCTAGAATATAGAAAAACAAATAAGAATTAGTTAGCAAAAACAAGTGGAAAAGAATCCAATCTACCAAAGCAAAACAAATTAATCCATAAAATATATTAAGAAAAAGAAGTATAGAAAGTAGAATAGGTAAGAAAATGACATATTAGCTATTCAAATTCTTCTGGTAAAAGGTGAGGGATCAATGAGTTTTTCGTTTTGTTTTTATTGCATCATTCTATTCTATTCAATTTAAAGCGGACATGCTACAAAAAAGAATGTGATACTCTGCTGCAAAATTTCAAATGTTGCTGGTCCTCTGTTTTGGAGTAACCACAGACCATTTGTTATTTCATGGCCTGAACGTGATACTATCCGCATATACGAAGCTACATTCACCTATAGATATTTTAGAAAACTTTTTCGAATATATAGGTTACATATCAATTGTTAAATATTTTTGATACAAAAAATTCTCTACTCATGTTCTAAAAATATAAACACCCTTGATGAAACTGCTGTATTTATTCTGGAATGCATTTACCAAAGCTGTCAACTTGATTATCTCATCTGTTTTGCTTAATATTGCTTGTACTTTATTTTCTGGGAAAACATTTCCACTCCACCAAACCTACCACTAATTTAATTATCACTTTAAACTGCAGGGGCTTGGAACTAAATGAGAGATTCATATTCTATTCTTAATCATTTTAATTAACAAGTGCATTTGTGTGGCCTTTTGTCAATTACTTAATAAAAGATAAAAAATGAGTGCGCTACACAATTATAAAATTTGATTTTCTTGTTTTGTAATGGGATTGTGTGCTATCTGTCAACATACCAATTGGAAATCCATCATTTCTTTTAATTAAACAAATGATAAACGTATATGTCTCTGTCTCCCACTTAGAAGGAAACCTGCCAGGCCTTATGTTTTAGTTATTCCAGAAAACAAAGAGAAATGGCTCATGCTGCTCTTGCTTCACTTATAAGAACAACATGTTCAATCTCTCTATCAAAATCTTTCTGATCTGCAAGTTTTCCTTGACGATATTGAAACTCTATTCTTTTTAATAAAAATTCAATGTCAAGGTTGTAGAAAAGAGGATAGAGTTGATGAAGGATCATACTTAATCGCCTCACAGACGAGTTGACTGTTATACCAATTTTAGGTAAGACAACTCTTGCCAGAAAAGTTCGTATATTCTCGATAAACATGCATGGGTCACTATCTCTGAAGAATACAATGAGAGACAAGTGCTACTTGAAGTTGTCTCTTCAAGAAACAAGTGATGATCAATTAATGGAAATTGTGTATAAAGGTCTGAAGAATAGGAGATTTCTAATTGTCATAGATGATATTTGGAGTACTGAGGCCTGGAACCAAATGCAAAGAATATTCGACAACAAAAGCCGAATTCTATTAACCACTCGGCTCAAGTATGTTGCTGATTATGTCAGCTGCTCTGACTTTCCACCTCATAGGTAGTCTTTTCTAAGTCTTAATGATAGTTGGAATCTATTCATCGAAAAGATCCCTGTCCTCATTAACAGGGAAGTATATTGTACAACAATGTCAAGGATTACCTCTCTCGGTTGTTGTCATTGTTGGACTACTTGTCAAAATGGACCCAACGCATGAGCATTGGAAGAGGGTTGAGGAAAATCTGAAATCATTCTTTGGTACTGTATCGGAACGGTGAATCCATTCTTTCTTTGAGCTACAATTACTTGCCCCAACATTTGAGGGCTTGTTTTCTCTATGTTGGAGTTTTTCCAGAAGACTGGGAGATTGAAGTTTGCAAGTTGATTAGGCTATGGATTGCTGAGCATTTTATAAAGGCAAGAAGCAATAAAAGGTTAGAAGTGGTGGCAAAGTAGTATCTACATAGAAGCCTAATTTTGGTTGGTAACCAAAGGGCAACTGGAAGGATGAGAACTTGCAAAATTCATGATGTTCTTCGCCAACTATGCCTACGAGAAGCTCAAACTCAAAATGTTGTGCATGTCATGAATGAGAATGTCCTCGAAGCTATGTATGATCAACGGCGAGTGATCCTTCTGTCTGATCTTCATGAGAAGCAAGTTTATCCTACAAGGCATAGCAGTGTTATACCAGCACCTTTATTTCAATGCAATCTTTTCCAAAAGGGATTTTCTCCATTGGTTCACAGTTGAAGTTGCTTAAGGTGTTGGATGTATTATCAGTCCATTGCGATTTCTCTTGGGTAATACCTCAACTTGTACATTTGAGATATGTTGCTGCAATAATTACGAAAGGTCTTTCACTAGCCAAATTGAGAAATTTGGAGACCATAATTCTTAGAAGTCCTGAAGCGAGAGGGATTACGCACCCAATAAATATTTGGACAATGTCAGCTATAAAACATGTGGATATTGGATGGGCATTATATATACCTCATCCTCTTAAAAACATTTGTTTCTCAATAATTTGCAAACACTAGATCTTCATAAGTCTTATTTTGTTTAGGGAATCATAAGAAGAACTCCCAATCTAAAAAAGCTAAAGATTATACATCAAGACAGGCCTGATTTTGTTGATTCTGTCAATCTTCTAGAGAAACTGGAGATATTATACCTAGAAGCAACACCCATCAACCGGATGCTTTTCCTTCCTAATCTCTAAGAAGTTGAGGCTTGAATCTACTTGGATACCATGGGAAGATATGAATTTGCTGGCTAGTTTACCCAATCTTGATGTGCTCAAAGCGTTTTCTGCATTCGTTGGAGGAGAATGGAAACTAAATGAAGATGAAAATATCTCCAACTTGCTGGCGAACATCTGCAAAGGTGGGAAGCTGATAGTGATAATTTTCCAATGCTTGAGCAACTAGTATTTTGCTATGTGTATAAACTGAAGGAGATTCTTGAGAGTACTGGAGAAATAATGACACTAAACTTGATCAAAATAGATTGTTGCATCTCTCCTGTATGCACTAGTGCAAAGAAAATTCATTAAGAGCAATAAAGGTAGGGAAATTATGAGCTTCAACTTCAAATTACTCCTAAGGTATAATAAATATCAAAAGAACTCTGCAGTGATAAAAGGTTTGATATAATTGTTGAAATATACCTAAACTATTCAAAGTGTGAGTTTCAAAACACACCTAACTATCTTCAATTTTATCCCCATCAAACATAACATAAACTCATCCTAAAGTTAACTCCGATATTAGTTTTTATAACCGAAAGAGCTTGTTTATTTATTATTCCTTTTTTTAAAACTTAATCTTCTCTCGCCCAGTTTTTTCTCCATTCTGCTGCATGTATGCTTAGTTCTTTCCCATCTCAATCCTTTAGCTCTTTCCAAAGGTATTTCATGTTTTTTTAGGGTCTATCTTTGTTTGTTTGTTTGTTTGGCTAGTAAATTTGTGGTGTGTTTCTCAATTTATGTTGAAGGAATGAAGGTTGAAGAGAGAGAAGAATACTTCAAGCAAGCCGCTGGTGATTATAATCACTCAAATCATGCTGCTCGTTATACTTCCTCATCTTCTCAATTGGTGAGTCCTTAAAAAGAGTAGCCTTTCAAGCGTATTCTACTTCCTTCCTTGCTTGCCCTTGAGATTCTTTTGGCCACTAAAGTTCTTTTTAGATTTGTTGTCACCAGATTTCGGGGACTGAGCTTTCGGTTTGTTGTTCAATGTAGGTTTACCATTATGCTTAGCAAAAGGGGCTGTGAGATTGTTCTTTCGGCTTGTTTTGCGTATTCTACTTTCGGAGATGGAGCTGAACTTTTCTTCTGCTCAACCTTTTTAGGTGGCTCTTCAAACAGATTCACTAATAACATAACTGTTTTCTCCGATAGTTAGGTGTAGTGGAACTTGTTTGGCTTCTTTGACATCCTTCTCTTCACTTATAGCAGCCTGGAAAATATAAATGAATCAAGCACATAAATGGGCTTGACCTTTAGAGATTGATCTCCTGCTTTCACTTCAACATCCCAAATACTCCATTGATGATTTTTGTTCAAAAGCTCGACTATTTGTGGCGAAGGAAAAGAGCCAAAAAAGGTATCATGTGCATCTTCTTAGCTAACACAACTTTCTATCTAAGAATATTTGATAGTTTGAAGAAAACTTTATTAGAATCTAAAAAGATGAGAGAGCAGACTTGAGGAAAATATCGAATAGGAAGACAGAAACACACGTTCAAGGAAAAAACACATATAAAGAAAAGATAGGGTATATTCATATATTCATTATTTCAAATGTCCCAATATGATGTCTTAAACTCCATCAATGAATATGCAATAGTAATTACAAGAACCCACTATAATTTTTAGATATTTATAACTTGTCATCAACTTATGAAAAATTATTTTAGCTAATAAAAATCATGTTTTAATATCATTAACATAGTGGAGTAATTAAAACCTTAATTTGCAATTACACAGGAAAAAAAAAAGAAAGAGAAAACCTTTTGTATTTTTTAAAATTAGCACAGAATTATTATAAAAAAGAAAACGAGTTGCAAGAAGGCAAATGGGCCTAAGTTTATGATTGTTCATCTCCCTAAACAACTTCCTCATAATTAAAGTCTTTTTAGCATATTTTTTGAAAATTAAAAGAGTTAAAAATGACTTTAAACAATTTGATAGAGACTAATCTCTCTCTCTTTCTCTCTCTCTATTAAAAGTGTAAAACTCCTTAATAATGTTAATTGAATTTTCTGTTATTCATTAAAAGATTCTTTTTTAAATAAAATCATATTTTCATCATTATTCTGCAAATAAAATTTAAATTATCCAAAACATTAAATATTAGAAGAATTAATAATTAAGGAATCCTATAATATATGATTAAAAAATGAACTCCTATTTCATGTATAAATGTAATTCCAAGTAGTTTAGAGATTTATGATGTAGCCAATTATATAAGGTTTCTAGGGAATTGAAAACATATTTCTTGTCTCAAATTGTTTCAACGTGATATATATATGTTATTTAGGTTTAGCTTTTTTTGCTTTATTATTTGCAGTATTCATGAATTATATCTCATAATTGAGGAATTTACTTGACAAATTTTCATGTATCCTTCTAATTATTTTTATATATGTCAATTATATTATTATGAATTTCTTTTCATGTACTTTCATTCAAGTTTTTGTACTGATTGTGATTTAATATAATTCTACTTTTTTGTTTATTTATTTAAAAGAATTTTAAACACATTTTCTAATTTTATAATCTTTTAGATTACACTAATTATGTTATTGTTATGATCTTTATAAGAAGATTATCCTTTAAATTATACATCTAATGCTACGTCTTAAATTTTGAAAGTCTTTCTATATTAGTACTTTGTAATTTGTTTAGTTTTAATCCATTATTTTTATCTGTTCTATATTTAGTACGAGGCTTGTCTATATCTATATATATCTATACTATATTAAAAGTGTGAAGACTGTTAGAAATGTTGTTTGAACTTTTTTTCATTCATTAAAAGATCATGCTTTAAACAAAATCGTCTTTATACCCTATTTTAATTATTTTAATAATATTAAATATTAATTATCATGAAAACAATAAAAATTTAGGAAATTTTTTTTTATCAAATTTCTATACAAAAAAATCTTTTTCAACTAAAATAGACTCGGTTAAAAAAAACAGATTACAAAATAGGCAAAAACAAAAAGGTCAAAAAGAAAATGGGGTTTTAAAAGGGTTTTAAAAATAGGCTAGAGAGTTGCCAGACAACGTAAAAGAAAAACTCAAAAGAAATCCAAAAAAAAAAATTCCAAAAAACTATTTTTAAAAAAGGAAAAAAGAAAACGTACAAAAAAAATATAAAATTCAGAAAGAGTCCCAAAAGAAATAGAAAAAGGATATTCATCAACAAATTTTGTTATTTATTTTTTAAATAATTATTATTTAATTGTTATCTTAATATTTAATATAAATTTGACATATTGTATCCTAATTCTTTTTAAAGTCTAAGAATTATAGGTAAGAATACTATTTCAATATCTATAAAATTGTCTTTTCACCAATTTTATTTAAATTATTATTTAAAATTATATTTATAATATTAACTTCTAAAATATATTGAAAAAAGTGATAAAATAATGACTTCTAACTGCAAAAACTCCTAAATCTTTCTTATTTGATAAACTTCTATTTCTCCTTATTTGAATCAAGAAACCTGTAGCTGCTAAGAAAAATTCTAATTTATCATGGGTTCGAATTAGTGATAGAATTTTGATATATAGGAACATTATAAATAAATAAATAAATAAATAAAAAGTTGAATAGGGTTATATTGTTATTTTACATATAATTTGTAACATTTTTCTTTTGAAATTTTTACCTCTCTATATACATCTCAAATTGTTTAATTTTTTTTCATGTTGTAGTATTTTGTATTTATCTATCAGATCATTTATTTTCTAATAACGTGATGTTATTTTATTTTGCAGCGTTCGTGACATAATTCATGAACTCTACCTTTTTGAAGAAAAAATGAAAAAAAGAGTTGACAGTGACAGTTGATGATTTGTCTTGTTGGTAAATAATACATTCATTTTTTACATCAAATATGAATAATGATATTTATTATTGAAATATCTACCTTGCTACAAGTAATTATTTAATTTTTGAATAACTATACATACTTAAATTTTCTCTGAACAAATTAATTTAATTTTTCTAATTCAAAATCATAAAAAGTATCACACAAAGAAGGGAAAATACTCGTTCGAAGTAGAAATCACTTTTGGAGAGAGTAAGTAGCATCCAATATCGAATGAGGTCTATTAAGTTTGAATTTAAATTAGTTGGACTTTAATGGTGATTTCGAACATCAGATGAATAATTTAAAAACATGTATACTCTTATGACAATATTAAGGATTTTCAAATTTTTATCGTATTCAATTTAATAATATTGATGTGGTACATACGTGCAATGTACGTACGTTAAACTAGTATATATAATAAACAATACTAAATTTTGCCTAATATCCTTCACACTTTTAATAACATATACCAGTCTTGTTCTCGACTCAAGTCTAGGGTCTAGATGTGACAAGACTAATGGAGAACCCAAAGAAACCCTAAACAAGCCTCTTAGCATATCACACATACATCCTTGGTTGCGAAAACAAAATAAGATAACAACACGAAGTAATAGAATATAAAGAAAGCAGAGAGTCTTTTATAATAGCATAAGCATAATGGGAGTCGAGCTCATAAATACAAGCCAACATAACATCCAATGACACCTCTACATAGAATGGAGCGGGGCCAAGACATTCCCCAGGGTCACCCTCAAGTGATAAGTATCCAAATATAATAAGCAAGTCTTTACAAGCATGAATGAAAAGTAGATGTTGTCCTCGGAGTTGAGGACTCACCAAAAGCTTTCTTCAAAGGAACCGAACTAGTCATATGGAGGAAGATGATTAATAGGTGCTCCGATCCTTATATGGTGACATCATGTAGGCATAAAGTATGCGTTAGTACTTGAAATGTACTAAGTATGCGTTAGTACTTGAAATGTACTAAGTATGCGGGGTGCAATGCAACAAGGATATAAACCATAATAATCAAGATGCATAATCATAAATGATGAATATAATCACAATATGACATGTATATATCAATGCTTGTAATAAACATGCATGTAAACATTCAATTTGCACATAATAATATACATATGTGGAAGGAGATTGTAACTGACATATAAGACCAAGTGAGCTACTACTTGGAATCCTAATGCATGACACCCCACCGAGAAGGTATAGTCTATTTGCCAAGGTAAATCATACTTGACCCCACTTTGTGGGTAACTTGACGTAGATGGATCCACTAGTAAGCCCTTTAAGGGAAATATATAATTCTATGGTGGCACATAGTTTAGAGACTAAGACTTTATATAAGGACCCCTTGAGTCGAGCCCCCACCTTAAGCCTCAATTGGTGCTAAGTCCAATCCCACAAAATACTTGAAATAATCATAATTTTAAGCATAACATGAATAACTTGTAATAGACATGATATATGACATGAATAGTTCATTCACATACTTGACTCCTACATGGGCATATACCTTATAGTAGAGGGTAGAAAACAATATATGGACTTGACCCCTTCTAGTAGGTATTGCATTTCACATGAGGGTAGAAACTTGTAACATGTTTGACCCCTACTAGTGAGCTTAGCTTGAACATGAGGATAAATTAGTAATCATGCTTGACCCCTCGAATTGTCAAAATTTGCTCACAAGAAGGTAGGATTAAAGAATAAGGTTCAACTTGTCACTTGTAAATCATAGAAACCTTTCATGAGTTTAATACATGCTTGGGAGCCCATAACTCTCATGAAAACACTTGTCATAATCAATATCTTATCAAAATCATACCATAATATATAGTTGAGCTTAACCCACTTCATAATTTTTAAAATAGTTCAATGTCATGAATGTAAATGCCATGAATGATATGGGGAAAGCATGAGTAATTAGGATTCAATCTAAATCAACATTATAATATGAAACTAAAGCAAATCCATAATTAAATCCTCATTTGAAATCATAATATAATCACCATGCATAAACAAACCTTGAAAAGGGATATGCATATTCATAATTTCATAAACTTCATATAGTCACCATTTATAATGTAAATCAACTTAAAATCAGTAAATAAACATAATCCATACATTACTTGAATTTAAGGAACTACAATATTCAAAGTTCCAATTTAAAGTGAGCAAAATTCATGAAAAATACTAGAAATGTTTTGGGTCTCTTTGGTTGAAAGGAGCCAAAGATTGAACCCAAATACCTAGACCCAACGAAGAAATTCCAAGATGATTTGGAGAAGATTTTGAGTTAGTCTTTAATCCCTAAGCTTGAAACCCACAAGTGTTCTTGAGAGGAGTTTTTGAGTAAGTGTAGATGAGGGAATGAATTGAATAATTGAATAGAGATTTAGGTTATTAGGAAACCTTAAGACAGCATAGCAAGTCCCAAAAAGTCATTGAAATAAATTAAATTTATGAACATACCATTACTGAGACGGAAGGAAAAATTTCTCGTAGCAACTACACTTGACGGTACACGGCCATGTGGCACTAACAGTCCGTGTACCTGATTGTGTACTCATACTTAGACAATATTTTGAAAGTTGGAACCATGGCTTGATACTTAGAATTTTTTAGCCCAAAATGCACTACACGGTTGGGTTCACGGGCCATCTGGAGTTACACGGTTCGTGTAGTGTGCCCGTATACCAACACTTGGAAAATTTCACAAAAGGTTACGACGCAATGATTCTATACTTAGAATATATTTACTCTGAAAGCCATTGGACACCCTCACAACTCGTGAGGCATCACACAAGCCGTGTGACCTCACTTAGCCCCAAATGGTGGGGTTTCGAGCTCAAGCCACTACACGACTCCTCCGTTAAGTGTCACATGGCCCGTGTGGGGTGTCAGTGTGGCATGCCTTAGCTTGTAACTCCACACCAAGGGCCAACACCCCAAATTAAGGCCAAGTGTTGTCTCACTGAAGGCCACACGGCTCGTGTGACATCACACTGGTCGTGTGGTCTCCCTTGAGACGACACTTGATCTAAATTTTGTCCGAAACAAAATTCTTGAGTTTTGATGACGTCGTAAAATATTCGTGTCTTTACACTTGTTGTACTCGCTTAGCGTGTGATCAAAACGTGTATCTCGTTTGATAACAAATAACAACAATAACATACCTCATTTGACAACAAACATTACAGATAAAAATTAGATTTAATTATGAACTTATAAAAGGATAAATAATTCACTCTAAAAGTAATTTTGATTAATTATTTATTTATAAAGGTCCTATTTATACAGATTCTATCACTAATTAGAACTATGGTAAACTAAAATTTTTCTTAGCGGCTGCAAGGGTATTTTATTGATTCAAATAAGGAATAAGTAGAAATTTATCAATTAAGAAAGATTTTAAGAGTCTTTCCATAACTAGAAGTCATTATTTTATCACTTCTTTCCATATACTTTACAAATCAATATTATAAATACGATCAAATAATAATCATCATATCATCATATATCATATATATAACTAAAAGTAGGAAGGTGCTAGGTTGAAAGTTTAATTACCCTTTTGCCCCTGTGCCACTATATATTTACACTTATGCCATTTTTTATTAAATATTAATTTTAATTAATTATAATACTTAGTTTTATTAGCTACGCTTAATTATATTAAAAATAATACGCCAGTTTGCTCATTTTATTCCATATATAACGTATGCCCCATTCTTCTCCATCTGCATGTTTTCTGCCTCTTCTGGTGTTCCTCTTAATTCCTTGTGTAACAGTCTCTTCCACGTTATTGATGATGATTATTCTCTAATTAACAGTAATCTCACCATCTTTTAATATTCTTCACTTAACTCTCTATATAATCTGATGAACAGCACGGGGTTTGTCCCAGCAGTGTATTACTCCTTTCAGCGTCAACCAAGTACATTGCTGCCAGGTACTTTTACTTTCTTTCCTTTATCAGGTGTGCTGTTTTCTTGGTTACAAAGTTTGAAATTCTGAAGATAACTAGTCCGGTTGTATTTCTAGTGTGCTTTTGAGTTGCTCTGTTTCCTGATAAATTGCTCTGTTTCTGATGTGCTTTTGTATTCGAAAAGAAAGTAGCAAGCAGTATCGATTAGGGATCACGTGAAAAGCCATATGTAGTTTTGTTTACAGAAGTTGCGTTGTTTTTCTAGTCTGCTTTTGAGTTTCTCTGTTTCCTAATGAATTACTCTGTTTTCTGATATGGTAGAAGTGCTCCATCAACAGAATCAACTGCTTCTTCTGGAGAGGAAGAATAAGTCTCCTTCTCTAATTACAGGATTTTAAATTCTTTTCTGTCTAGATGGTTTGATTACGAATGAATAAATTGTACATCATGTGTTTGGTCAAATTTGGGAGAACAACAAGCTTGTGTAATGTGGAAGCTGTAGATAGGTCAAGAAGTAACAAATGATGTTTCCTTGGTGTACATCTCTCTATGCCTATCTGTTAAACTTAAAAAAAGACTGGAATTGCCATGCTGCTGGAGAATCAAAATAAGCTGAGAGTCAAAAATATCAGGAGTGATGAGGAAACCGTCACAGGTAGAAGTAACTTACGATAGCAACTGAGAACGAACAGATTGGGATTCTGAGAGCCTTTTCCTTTCATCAGCTCCAAAACTTTTATTCAGTGAACTACAGCCATTTTGGTATGGTTACTGTAGAGTTGTTCCATAAGCTATCGTCCTTCTTCAGGTGGCTTTTACAAGTTAGACCCCAATATCCCAACTTAAAGCTGTTGAGCCGGGGTTAAGGTCAAACGATCTCTGCAGCTGCAATATTTTCTTCTGCTTTTTTAAGCCGAGCAAAGCAATTCCCCGGGTGCTTGTACAGCTTCAGCAGTATGCAAAAATTGTACTGTTGTCAGTCCTCGGAAAATGGTTACTCAGTTTTAGCCTTATTAATCACATGTTAAAAGAAAAGAAGCAAATAATAAGTCCAAATTGTTGTTGTCTTCAAATTGTTGAATGGACGTGGTAATGGAATGTACCTGCTCTGTTCTCCTTGTGTGATGATTAAGCACTAGATTGAACTAAGATAATTTCTATTTTCTTGGTCAGATTTGATTTTCTATTAGTAGTTATACACCAACCAGTAAAATTAATATTCTGATTAATCATTGGAGGATCTTGCTTATTGTCTGTGGTCTCTATTAATGTTAACATTTCCTTTTTCTGTATCGATTCTGCACAGGGTGGAAATATTCCATCAACAGAATCAATTGATTTTTCTGGAGAGGAAGAAGAGTAAGTCTTCTTCTCTAACATAAGGATTTCAAATTCTTTTCTGTTTGGATTTAGTACCCGTTGAAGAATTTCAGCCATCATTGAACAACTACCATTCTAGAAGCCATCATTGTTGAATTTAACAATGGCTGCTTATTCGACAATGGCTACTATCGAAAATGGTGGCTGTCATTGTTGAATATTATGTTCTCATTGTGATGTCACCAATGACATCAAGGGGGTAAAATTTCCTTATAAAAGGACCTGCTGAGCTCATTCATTAAATATCACCAAGAACACCAAGACAAAAGTGTAATGTATGAGGTTGAGAGTTGTTTTTTAAATTTATTCTTGTGAGTAATAGATAAAATTTTTCTCTCAAATTTGTGTTTACCAAAGCCTATTGATCTTTTGGCTTCAACAAGTGGTATCAGAGCCAAGTTAGAAGCGTTAGTCGAGTTCTCCGGTGATTGGTCGAATTTTGGATTTTTTGAATTTTATTCGAAATTCAATTCTGATTGCACCATTGGATTCATCTCGTTGAACGGAATCCAACGCACCAAACAACAACCTAATCGGAGCTCAAACGAGCCTAGAAATAGTGGTCAAAGTTTGGTCAACGCAGCCGGAGTTTCGTCGGAGAAGACGACACTGTTCACCGGAGTTTCGTTGGAGAAGATGACCGGAAACACTGTTCGTAGCCGGAATTTGTAATAGTTTCAAAAATGACAAATTGACCCCTTAAATTTTCTAAAATTTTAGTTTGGGCCCTCAGTTTTTAGTAAAAGTCAGATTGACCCCTGATCTTTCTGAAATTACTGTAGGACCCCTCATCTTTCTAAAACTACAATTTGGGCTCCAAAGTTTTTGAAATTATTATTCTAGCCCAATAGTGGAATTTTGACCCCGAAGTGTCAATTTTACCTTTTTTTACCCTTCCAGACGTAACGATGAGCTCTATTTTTCAAGATCCAACCTCGTTTTGGTGAATTAAGCTATTGTAAGGTGATAATGACCATAGAAGAGTCAATATTATCTTTCAGAGTCATGATTATACTCACTGTCAACCTCGGATGGAAGATCTCCTAAACTGTAAAGATTTATTCGATCCTATCAAATTGAAAGGTAAAAATCCTGATGCTGCCAAGGAGTCAGAGTGGAAGAAATCAAATCGAAAAACTATAGGTCAAATTCGTCAATGGATTGATTATAGTGTCTTCCACCATGTTGCATAAGAGACAGACGCATATGCCCTTTCGAAGAAGTTGGAGGACATGTACCAGGCGAAGATCGCTCGGAATAAAGCCCTGTTGATGAGGCGTTTAGTCAACATGAAGCTTAAAAATGGAACTTCAGTTGCGAGCATACCAGTGAGTTCCAGAGCTTGGTCAACCAGTTGTCGTCTGTAGAGATGCCACTTGGCGTTGAAGTTCAGGTTGCTACTACTCAGTTCCCTTCCCAATAGTTGGGAAACACTGGTCGTATCGCTCAGCAACTCAGCCCCAAATGGCAAACTTATCATGTCAATGGTCAAGGATGTTTTATTTAGTGAAGAGGCAAGGAGAAAGGACATAGGCACATATCAGACCCATGCCCTTGTCACAGAGAACCGGGGGAGGCAACAAAATAATAGCAAAGGCAAATGGAGAGGCAGAAGCAAGAGTAGAGGCAGATCCACTGATGATAAGAAACCAACATATAAGTGTCATCATTGTGGAATTGAAGGACATATGAAGAAGAACTGCTATAAATGAAAAGAGGAGCAAGTCTAGAGTAGTTTGCAAACGAAGAACAAGGGTGGAGAAACATTAGTTACTATTCCTAGAGATGTAGCTTATTGTTCAATCCATAATGCGACATTCCTTCGCGTCTTAAGAGAAGATTCTGAATGGGTGGTAGATACTGCAGCAACCTACCATGTTACTCCACATAAGGAATACTTTACAATGTATAAAGCTGGAGACTTTAGAGTTGTAAAGATGAGAAATTTCAGTTCCTTTGGGATTGTAGGAATTGGTGATATCCAGATAAAGACAAGTTTTGGGAGTACAATTACTTTGAAGGATGTCCGTCATGTGCCAGATCTTCGGCTGAATCTTCTTTTAGTTGTAGCTCTTGACAAACAGGGCTATGATAATAATTTCAGTAAAGGCATATGAAAATTGTGAAGAGGCGCTATAATAGTGCTCGAGGACATATTTGTGGCATGTTATATAAAACTCATGTGAATATATTTACAGACAGCCTCAACATAGCAGAAAAGGAGGCTTCTCAAAATTTATGGCATTAGAGACTCGGCCACATGAGTGAGAAAGGATTGTCTACCCTGATAAAGAAGGAGCTTATCAATGTAGATAAGGATGTTGCACTAGATCCTTGCAATCATTGTCTGTTTGGTAAGCAGCATAGAGTCTCGTTTAATTCCTCTTCAATGAGAAGATCAAAGTTACTCAATCTAGTACACCCTGATGTTTGTGGTCCCTTAGAGGTTGAATCACTCGACGACAATCAATACTTTTTAACGTTCATCAATGATGTTTCTCGAAAGGTGTGAGTGTATTTCTTGCGAATGAAGGACCAAGTGTTTGATTTCTTCAAATTGTTCTATATCATGTTAGAATGTGAGATAGGAAAAAAGTTGAAGTATCTTTGATCCGACAATGGAGGTGAATACTCTTCCAAGCAGTTCGATGCCTATTACAAATCATATGTCATCTGATATGAGAAGATGGTCCCATGCACCCCTCAACACAATGGTGTAGCTGAAAGAATAAATTGAATAATCATGGAACGTGTTCGGAGCATGCTTAGTATGGCTAAGCTGCCAAAGCCATTCTGAGGAGAAGCATTCAGAGCCGCCTGTTACTTGATCAATCGATCTCCATCAGTACCATTGGATTTTAAAGTTCTGGAGAAACTTTGGTCTGGAAAGGATCCATTATAATCTCACTTGAGAGTATTTGGATGTTTGGCGTATGCACATGTATTCAAGGAGCTCAGGCAGAAGCTAGATGCAAGGACCACTCCATGCATTTTTATTGGCTATGGAGATGAAGAATTTGGATATAGGTTATGGGATCCAAAGGAGAAAAAAGTAATCAGAAGTGGGGATGTGGTATTCCAGGAAAGTCAGACAATTGATGACATTGAAAAACCCACAATATCTTAGAAGATAAATGTTGCAGATCAGATGCCAGAAGCAACAGAACCATTCATGAGAACTGGTGATATTGTGCCTGAAGATATACCAGAAATAAAAGACAATGAGGAAAATAATGGTGCTGAGCAGGGGGAGCCACAACCCCATCTGACAGACATTCCAGGACCATCACAAGGCCAAGATGATGGTGGATCTCCTCAAATTGTTCTATAAGTTCATAGATCTGAATGAGCGGATTCTGTCAAGTAAATATCCAAAATCCAAGTACCTTCTACTTACTGAAGTTGGAGAACCAGAGAGTTTCCATGAAGCAGTATCTCGTAAGGACAAAGAAAAATAGTTTCTCACAATACGACATGAAATAGAGTCTCTACAAAAAAAAAATTAGACTTATGAGATCGTAGAACTTCCACAAGAAAAGAAGGCACTAAAAAATAAATGGATGTTCAAGCTGAAAAATGATGGCAGCGGAAAAGTGGTGAAATACAAAGCATGACTTCTAGTGTAAGGATTCCAACAGAAAAAAGGGGATCGACTTTGATGAGATATTTTCACCAGTAGACCAGATGACTTCAATTAGAGTCATACTTAGCATGGTCACAAGTATAAACTTGGAGCTTCAATAGATAGATGTAAAGACAACTTTTCTTCATGGAGACTTAGATGAAGAAAGTGATGGGCCCATGTGTGTAGAGTCACTGGTGTGGCACTAGGACCAAAGATCTGCCAAGGTGTCTTGTATAGAAAGTCTTCCTGTCATGTGATGGTACAGGCGATGTGTCACGTTAGACAATAATACAGTGCAAGATGAATTAGCAGATTAAATGGTATGTACGAGGCCAGATATTGCTCATACAATGGGAAGGGTGAGTCATTTTCTCTCCAACCCCGAGAAAGAGCATTGGGAGGCAGTAAAGTAGATTCTCAAGTATCTTAAGGTACAATGAAATTCTGTCTTTGCTATAGGGGAGTTGATCCAATCTTGGAGGGCTATACAGATGTAGATATGGCTGGAGATCTTGATAGTAGAAAATCTACTTCAGGATTCATTTTCACTTTTGCAGGGGGATCTGTTTCATGGCAGTCAAGACTACAGAAGTGTATTGCTTTATCCACAACTGAAGCAGAATACATTGCTGCCGCGGAAGCTGAAAAAGAGATGTTGTGGTTAAAGCGTTATCTCCAAGAATTTAGAATCAAGTAAAAAGAATATAAGGTACATTGTGACAGTCAGAGTGCTCTAAATTTGAGCAAGAAATCCATGTACCATTCTCATACAAAACATATTGATATTTGGTATCATTGGATATGCGAAGTGATGGATCGACCATTGTTGAGACTAGTGAAGATCCATATGAAGGAAAATCCAGCTGATATGTTGACAAAAGTGGTGACTCAAGAGAAGTTAGAGCTATGCAAAGATATAGCCAGGATGCTTATTCCAGATATGATTGGAGGGAGAGAATTGAAGAATTCCAGCCACCATTCTAGAAGCCACCATTATTGAATTTAACAATGGCTACTTGTTCAACAATGACAGGTTTAACAATGGCTGCTGTCAAAAATGGTGGCTGCCATTGTTGAATATTATGTTCCCATTGTGATGTCACCAATGATATCAAAGGGGTAGAATTTCCCCTATAAAAGGAGCTGCTGAGCTCCTTCATTAAACATCACTAAGAACACCAAGACAAGAGTGTAATGTGTGAGGTTGAGAGTTGTTTTTGTAATCTATTCTTGTGAGTAATAGATGAATTTTTATCTCAAATTTGTGTTTACTAACGCCTATTGATCCTTTGGCTTCAACACCTGTGGCGCCCAATCGTGGATTAAAAATCCTTGTCCTTTAACTCTTCCCTCAAAATTCTCCGTCACCAGCCATTTCTTAAACTCTTCTGACATGTGTCTAACAGTCCAAATGAAGGGTCGCTTCGACAATTCTAAATGTAGCCCTAGCTCTATCATCTAAGACGTCAAAAGGTGCAATAGGCTCCCCAGACAGACAAAGAGTACAGACATACCGCGTTTGTTTCTTCTCTGGTGCTGCAGCAACTGCTTCACTAATTGTTGATAATCCCCTGATTCATCTTTCGCCACGACAACATCTGCCTTAATGTCCTTACCTAAGCACTCCATCAGCTTCCTATCCCTCGAACTCAATCAAGATGGCCATTTCTCTATAACAGGCCTCAAAACATCCTCATTCTGAGTTGTTGCAGACATGAGCATCGCCAATGCTACCTTAGCTCTCAAGTCCAACTCATCAAGAATTGTTTCAATTTTAGTACTCGATAAATCAAGCTCATCTAAGAAGGTAACATGGTTAGTGAGCATATTACTTAGCCAACTTTGCGCATTGACATGCCCCGAACGACTTCTTTTACCAAGTGCTGCAATGGAATCAAACACTAAATCAATTGACAAATCAAGAAGCTCAAGACAATCAGTTAAAGCTCATTCTTGATGAATGTCATTAGCTTGATTCTTGAACTTGTGAACCACTGGAATTGCATTGTTCATCTGATGAACATACTGGACTAAATATTTCTACAGAACAGTTAATCCATCTGAATCTGATGACATTAAGCTAGATACATGACAGAGGTAGAGCAGGGAATCTTGTATAGATTAGAATATTTAACCTCAAATTTGCTTGGAGCAACTAAGAACACAACAACAAAGAAAGTTATGATAAAACTGAGGATCTTGAAGTTAATTATGGGATTTTGTTCATCTATTTTTGTTAACAGAGTTTGATGAGGAGCAACCATTTTTTAGAAGTTTGCAACTCGTGATGTATTGTATGTTTTGAAACACTCATTTACTATAAATACTTAGATTATATTCTCCCTCCGTCTATATTTACTTGTCTACTATATGATTTTGGATGTCAATAATACTTGTCAATTCCAGCGTTATTTTATCTTTCAGCTGTGTCCTGTTTCTCTGTGTTGCAGAGTGAAACTACTCTGTATCAGATTCAAACTTTTCAAATCCCTCCCGACCTCTCAAATTATGTAAGCATAACAAAGAGAGGCAACACATCCTATGAGAACCAATCCTAGGGATGTTAAATTTTTCTTAAGATATGTTTCGAGAAACCCCATTCTATCTTGATATTGCAAAAACACCCATCCATTCATCTCAATATAGTATAGTTATCTCTCAACGTCTTTAAGATTAGAAATATTACAATTGATGGAAATAAGAATTGATTTTTTGGGTTTCTTTTAACAGGTTTCTTGCTTTCAGGAGTTGGTAAAAATCTTCCACTTTGTACTTACATTCTTCATGTTATTGTGATATTTAGACTATGTGAAGTTAATGTTGGTTGCTTCTTAAATGAAAACTAAAGAATTAGTATATGTTTGGAGCATATCATAATTCATGTATGAAGTAAAGGATACGAACTCGATAAAAATAAATCACTTATACATCACAAATATATATTGTGTTAGTACATCGTAGCTACCATAGGAACTCAATGATAAGCATAGAAGATATAGAGAATTGATGGTTACCCATTCGCAAGCTGAAGAAATATGAACGGAATGAGTTATCAAAGTGTAAGTGATTCGACGACTCTTGACAAAAGAGTACAAAAATGCAAATGGCGAGGGTATTTGCTGGCAATTAATATTCATTGATGAAGAAGTAACTCTATTTTAATAATATATTATACTCATTAGTTAATATGATGCCTTATTTTGAGACTCTTATAGTTATACATCCTCCTACAGAGAACTAAAATACAAACAACTCTTTTCAACTAAGATGTTCACTCATGGAACAAATATTTTGAATAAACTTAAAGCTAGTACATCATAAATGGAAAGTTAAATGGTACTAAACCAAACTACTTATCAGTGATAAGGACCTTGAGTTAGCATTTACCAACAACACAGAGGTCGTAGAGGACACAACACAATTTAAGAGTCAACAATTCTCAAACGATTTTGTCACCTTTGATGAAGCCGAAAAGATCACTAATGAGACTTTCTTCGGTATATTCTGTTAAAATCAAAGGATCAATAAGCGTTGTTAAACACAAATTTGAGAGAAAAATTTCTTCTATTACTTACAAGAATGGATTACAAAACAACTCTCAATCTCACATATTATACTCTTCTTGGTGTTCTTGGTGATGATTTACAAATGAGAATTGCACCTTTATTTATAGTGGATTTTGCAAGTGTGAACAAGAAGACTTTATCTTCAAAAATGGTGGCCAACTTTGAAGAAATCTGCAGCCATTGTTGAATTCAACAATGATGGCTTCTAAGATGGTGGTTGTTCCAATGGTGGCTGAAATTTTTCAATTCTCCCCCTCCAGCCATATCCGGAACAAGCATCCTGGCTATATCTTTGTATAGCTCTAACTTCTATTGAGTCACCATTTTCGTCAACATGTCAGCTGGATTCTCCTTCGTATGGATCTTCACAAGACTCGACAGTTGTCGATCCATCACCTCGCGTATCTAGTGATACCAAATATCAATATATTTTGTACGAGAATGGTACACAGAGTTCTTTTTCAAATCCAGAGCGCTCTGACTGTCATAATGTACCTTATATTCCTTTTGCTTGATTCGAAATTCTTGGAGATAATGCTTTAACCATAACATCTCTTTTCCATCTTGCGTGGTAGCAATATATTCTGCTTCGATTGTGGATAAAGTAATACACTTCTGTAGTCTTGACTGCCATGAAACAACTCCTCTTTCAAAAGTGAAAATAAACCCTGAAGTAGATTTTCTACTATCAAGATCTCCGTCCAAAGATGCATCTGTACAGCCCTCCAAGATTAGATCAACTCCCCCATAGCAAAGACATAATTTTATTGTACCCTTAAGGTACCTGAGAATCACTTTGCTGCCTCCCAATGCTCTTTTTGGGGGTTGGAGAGAAAATAACTTACCCTTCCCACTGCGTGAGCAATATCTGGCCTTATACACACCATCGCATATATCAGACTTCCAACTGTTGAAGAATATGGTACAAATGACATCTCCCCAATCTCTTCCTTGGATGAGAGATATGATCTCTTGCTCAACTTGAAATGGTTAGATAATGGAATGCTAACTAGTTTGGCATTGTTCATGTTGAATCGTGCAAGCATTCGTTCAATATACTTTTCTTGAGATAGCCATAACCTTCGATTCTTCTTGTCTAGGGTGATCTGCATTCCCAATATTTATTGAGCCGATCCTAAGTCTTTCATGTCAAAAAACTTAGAGAACTCCTTCTTCAATTGGTTGATTTTCGTTGCATCTTTCCCCATGATCAAAATATCGTTTACATATAATAGAAGAGTAACGAAATTTTTGTAAAAAAACTTCTAAATGTAGACACATTCATCTGTCGAAGTTTTCTTCTACCCTTGACTTGCCATGCATGAGTCAAACTTCTTGTACCACTGCCTGGGTGCCTCTTTTAGATTGTACAAACTTTTCTTCAGCTTGTATACGAGGTTATCTCTCAAAACCTCAAAACCTTTTGACTGCTCTATATAGATTTCTTCATCTAAGTCTCCGTGAAGAAAAGCTATCTTTACATCTATCTGTTCAAGCTCCAAGTTCATACTTGCGACTGTTTCAAGTATAACTCTAATTGAAGTCATTTTGACTACTGGTGAAAATTTGACTACAAGCCGCGCTTTGTATTTCACCACTTGTTTGCTGCTATCCTTTTTCAGCTTGAATACCCATTTATTTTTCAGTGCCTTCTTCTCTCGAGAAGTTCTACGATCTCATAATTTTGATTTTTCTTTAGAGATTCCATTTCATCCTGCATTACGAAAAACCAATTTTTTTTGTCCTTATGAGATACTGCTTCATGGAAACTCTCTGGTTCTCCATCTTCAGTAAGTAGAAGGTACTCTGATTCTGGATATCTTCTAAATGGAATCCAGCCTCATTCAGATCTATAAACTTCTGGAATAATTTGAGGAGATCCACCATCATCTTGACCTTGTAATGGTCCTGGAATGTCTGATAGATGGGGTTGTGGCTCCTTCTGCTCAGCACTATCACTTTCCTCATTGTCTTCTACTTCTGGTATATCTTCAGGCACAATATCACCATTTTTCATGAATGGTTCTATTGTTGCTTCTGGCATCTAATCTACAATATTTGTCTTCTAAGACACCGTGAGTTTTTCAATGTCATCAATTATTTGGCTTTCATGGAACACCACGTCCCTACTTCTGATTACCTTTTTCTCCTTTGGATCCCATAACCTATATCCAAATTCTTCATCCCCATAGCCAATGAAAATGCATGGAGTGGTGTATCTAACTTCTACTTGAGCTCCTTGGACACATGTGCATACGCCAAACACCCAAATACTCTTAAGTGGAAGTATGATGGATCCCTTCCAAACCAAATTTTCTTCGAAACTTCAAAATCTAATGGTACTGATGGGGATTGGTTGATCAAGTAATAGGCGGCTCTGACTTCTTCTCCCCAGAATGGCTTTGGCAGCTTAGCATACTGAGCATGCTCCGAACACGTTCCATGATTTTTTGGTTCATTCTTTCAGCTATACCATTGTGTTGAGGGGTGCGTGGGATCGTCTTCTCATGTTGGATGCCATATGATTTGTAATAGGCATCAAACTGCCTGAAAAAGTATTCATCTCCATTGTCGGATCAAAGACACTTCAACTTCTTTCCTGTTTCACATTCTACTATGACATGGAATAGTTTGAAGTAATCAAACACCTGGTCCTTTGTCCACAAGAAATACACCCACACCTTTCGAGAAGCATTATCAATGAATGTTAGAAAATATCGTTTGCCGCCGAGTGATTCAACCTCCAAGGGACCACAAACATCAGAGTGTACCAGATTGAGTAACTCTAATCTTCTCGTTGAAGAGGAATTAAATGAGACTCTATGTTGCTTACCAAACAGACAATGATTGCAAGGATCTAGTGTAGCATCCTTGTCTACATTGATAAGCTCCTTCTTAATCAAGGTAGACAATCTTTTCTCACTCATGTGACCGAGTTTCTTATGCCATAAATTTTGAGAAGCCTTCTTTGCCACTACATTGAGGCTGTCTGTGAATATCTTCATATGATTTTTGTATAACATGCCACAAATATGTCCTCGAGCGATTGTCATAGCGTCTCTTGACAATTTTCATATGTCTTTATTGAAATTATTATCATAGCCCTCTTTGTAAAAAACTACAAGTGAAAGAAGATTTAGCTAAAGATATGGCACATGGCGGACATCCTTCAAAGTGATTGTACTCCTGGAACTTGTCTTTATCTGGACATCACCAATTCTTGCAATCCAGAGGAACTGGAATTTTCCATCTTTACAACTCCAAAGTCTCCAGCTTTATATGTTGTAAAGTATTCCTTATGGAGTAACGTGGTAGGTTGCAGCAGTATCTATGGCTCATTTCGTATCTTCTCTTGAGACGTGAAGGCATGTCTCATTATGGGTAGAAAAATAAGCTACATCTCCAAGAATAGTAACTAATGTTTATTCACCCTTGTTCTTCGGCTGCTAGCTGCTCTGGGCTTGCTCCTCTTTCTATTTGCAGCAGTTCTTTTTCGTGTGTTCTTCAATTCCACAATGATGACACTTATATGTTGGTTTCCTGCCATTAGTGGATCTGCCTCTACTCTTACTTCTGCCTCTCCATTTGCCTTTGTTACTATTTTGTTGCCTCCCTCGATTCTCTGTGACAAGGGGATGGGTCTAATCTGTGCACATGTCCTTTCTTCATGCCTCTTCACTAAATAAAGTATCCTTGACCATTGACATGGTAAGTTTGCTATTTGGAGCTAAGTTGCTGAGTGATACGACCAACGTTTCCTAACTATCGAGAAGGAAACTGAGTAGTAGCAACGCCTGAACTTTATCGCCAAGTGGCATCTCTACAGACGACAATTGATTGACCAAGCTCTGGAACTCATTGGTATGCTCGGCAACTAAAGTTCCATTTTTAAGCTTCATGTTGACTAAATGCCTCATCAAAAGGCTTTATTCTGAACTATCTTGGCTTGGTACATGTCCTCCAACTTCTTTCAGAGGGCATATGCGTTTGTCTCTTGGCAACATGGTGGAAGATACTATGGTTAATCCATTGACGAATTTGACCCATAGTTTTTTTATTTGATTTCTTCCACTCTGACTCCTTGGCAGCATCAGGATTTTTACCTTTTAATTTGATAGGATCGAATAAATCTTTACAGTTTAGGAGATCTTCCATCAGAGGTCTCCATAACGTGTAGTTGGTGGC
>JAOTQJ010152155.1:0-31291 GCA_025642045.1 Solanum sejunctum
GTGACAAAGGATAATTTGACTTATGGGAGGTTTCAGTAGAAATCTTGGATAGGAAAATAAGAAGGTTGATGCACAAGGATGCACAAGGATGTAACTTCGAGGACACTATCTACTTTCTTTTGCTATTTCAAAAAATTCTTTATATTGATATTTGACATTATGAGGGTGAGCCCAGAAAGTGTCATAGCCTCCACTCCTTTCTAAGCTTAGAGGTGTTGTTGGAATATTATGATGTACATATGCTATGAGCTTGACTCCTTATGATGTATGATATCAAAGAATTCCGTTAGTCCGACTTGTCCTTATTTTACTCTGCTATTGTTTAATTGCTTCCGCGGTCAAGGATCTCAGTATGATATACTAAGAGGCTTGTTTGGGGTACCTCTAATTTCCCATTCGTAGTATCATGTCTCGGACCTAGGTACGAGTCATGACACCATGTAGTCAAACATCTAAAGGCATTGCATGCCATAATCAGAAGTATCTCGATGACCAGCGAGCCTCATACTGATGTGTCTCAAGGTATCGTAGGCTATAATCAGTTGTCTCAACATATCTAATAATGTCTCAAATGGTGCAAATGTAATAAGATGTGTGCATAGCAATGCAATTTGTCATATATAAGATATGTACATACCAATGCAACAAGTAGTGTATGAAATATATGCATATCAATGCAACCTAATAAGGAATAGTATCTATGTCTACTAATGCACCCAATCCAATATAAGATATCTGCATACTAATGCGACTAGTCAAAATAATATATGTAGAGTAGACATCCCATAAAATGGGCAATACCATATATATTAAACATTACCAAAAAGCCATAATATTTCATATAATCACTATCTTAGCAATTATTAAGATATCAATAAAACATGCTCCACAAGAAACCCAAATAGGCTCATAATCTCAAATTCATTGCAATCATCAACAATTATTTAGAACACTATCCAAAATCCCTCTCAAGTTTCATATTACAATAGTGATATTCAAATTATCTCAAATCTCATTATTTCATCTAAATTTATAAATAGGATCACCATTTACTTAATTTTCTGTATAATTGGTATCTCATATTATAAAGTAAACTAGTTAAATAACATAAATCTAGTCCCTAAGAAGGTTAGCCTAACCTAACTAAATGTTGAAACCACACTTGGATGAGCTTTCATTCCACTCAATCCTCTAATCAATCCTCAAATAGACCAACCACTAACAAAAATAGATACTATACGCATCAAGAGGTGGACTTTGATATCCATATTGGCATGAATTAGGCTTAAAAGGACAAATATGTCAAAATTAGGACTAAATTTAAAGTTCTCAAATCTGAAAATTGGCTTCAAAATTATGGTCAACACAAAACATAGAGTCCGTGGGTGCAAATTCCACTAAAATCGAGTTCAAATTGGATAAGAATTTAACATTTAAAGTTTGAAAATCATGCTCTTAAAATTCCCAATTTTAGACATTCCAAATCCCAAAAGTCATGACAAAACAAAGATAAAACATTAAAAAAATAATTGAAATAGTGTTAGGATCAGTTACCCAAGTTAAATTTTCAGAAATCTCATGTCAAAATCTACCAAAAATCTCTAAAGTTCATGAAAATGACTAGAAATAGTGGCCCTCAGCTTTAAAATAGATCAGGTGAAAAACACACACCACAAATGTGAGTGGGGTCTCGTAAATGCAGAGGATGTTGACTAAAACACCATTCTCACATGTGAAGAGCATCCTTTGATCAAGGAGAAGAAGATAGGAAGGGTCCACTCACACACACTCTCAATGAATGTGGAGCCCATCTTACGAACATGGAGTGCAAAATGTCTAGACCTTCGCGAATGCAAACAAGAAAAGTTACTACACAAAAAACTTTGCACCAACAAAAATAACCAACAGCCAAAAACTAGGAATAGGAACTCGATACACACTTGAAATCAGAATTACATAAACTTTATATGTATCCATTACTAGAAACAGTGATCTAGGCTTAGGAATAATCATAATTCAATTGAAAGGTCTCCACAACACATTTACCAATGTAAGTCAAATAAACTAGTTTAAAACTCTAAATATCAAGAACTACCCTTGATAACTCCAAAAATTATGACGAGACCATTACTAGCATTAGCTTCACCATCCAAAACTACTGGAACAGTTGAAATTTCAATATGAGCTTCTGAATACCAAATGTTGACCAATGTCGAACTTTTGGTTCTTGAAATAACTAAAAATGCAACTTTGGATCTAAAAGCTTCATTCAAACTTAGAATTCAGTTATGTAACTTATCATGGATTAGTTTCAATATCTTAGAGCTAGTGAAATTGATGGTTCTTTGATTTGACACTCAAAACATAGAATGGTACTAAAACTCACTTTTTTAATAGCTTAAGCTTCCAAAAAAGTAAAAACTCATATTTTCAACTTTTAAAAGTAAAGATTTCAGTTCCATAGATATAGATAACTCAAAATAGGTCCAAATTAACTTATAAAAGGGTAAAATAGTAATTTTCACAGATTGGCTAAAAAATGGCCAGCCATGTCATTACATCATTCACTACTAAAAATAATGTTCAACCATAAACATAAGGGAAAAAGGAGTACTTGAACCCTCAAATAGGCTAGGATATCTAGCTTGCATATCTGACTCTAACTCCCAAGTTGCCTCATCAACAAAATGGTGCCACCACTAAACCATCTCTAATCGTATATCTTTGGATCTCAGTCTCAGTACCTATCTATCCAATATGGCTATAGGCTCTTCCGCATAAGATAAGTCTGGATCAAACTTAATAGAATTAGAAAGAATATTATGAGAATAATAAGGAATGTATGGATGGAGCATGGAAACATAAAACATAGGAATAGTTGATAATTTATGTGGGAAGTCCAACTTATTGGTCACCTCACCAACTCTCCTTAAAATCTCAAAAGGGCTATTAACTTTAGGACTGAGCTTGACTCTCTTTCCAAATTTCATCACAGACTTCATGGGTGAAACATTCAACCATACACTATCTCCGATAGAGAACTCAAGAGGCCTATCTCTCTTGTTAGCATAAATCTTCTGGTGTCTCTAAGCTATCAAACTAACATTGTGAATTGATTGGACCTAGTTTATGGCATCCTAAAGAAAATCAACAACTCATAACTCGGTTGAACCCCAATCATACAATCTGATTAGTGATCTATACCTTCAGCAATACAAGGCCTCAGATGGTGCCATTTGAATTCTTGAATGGTAACTTTGGTTATATACAAACTCTGCCAATGGTAAGTGTTGGTCATACCGCACTTCAAATTAAATTACACTGGCCCTAAACATGTCCTCTAACACCCTATTTATGCACTCGGACTAACCATTAGTTTATGGGTGGAAAGCTAAACACAAATCAACTCTAGTACCCAAAACATGTTGTAAGGCCAGCCAAAAATAAGTGGTAAACACAGATCTTCTGGCTGATACTATAGATAGTAACACACCATGCAATCTAACTATCTCCCAGATATATAATCTAGCAAGGTACTCCACACTGTAACTAGTCTTAACTGATATAAAGTTAGCCGACTTGGTCAAATGATAAATAACCCCCTAAACTTAGTCAAACTTGCTTAAGCTCATGGGAAAACCTATAACAAAATCCACAATTACCCTCTCCTATTTTTACTTGGGAGAGACATTCTTTGCATTGATCAATGGGGCTTTTGGTACTTATACTTAATTTTTTGACAGTGCAAACACTTTTCGATGAGCTCAACTATGCCCTTCTAATGTCGCTCAAGATACACCCTATTTTTGAAGGTTAAAGCGGTCATGGTCAAGATATATAACCCAACCGAGTTTAGGGTCAAACCCACGAGGAATATAGCAGACTTCAAATAATTTCAAGCAATTAAGGTTAATTAGCCTACTTATCTACCAAATGTGGGGGGATGTTTTTTTTTTAATTTTGCATAAAGAAATCATAATCTAAAATAACTATGTGAAAGCAGGGAAAAGAGTAACTAGGGTATTGTGTTCCCCATTATTCCTACCAGATATGATTCCTAAGTTGGTATTACCAGATAATCACTTTCTTTTCTAGTGTGTTGCATATATAATTGTATGTTAAGTTTACCAAACTCTTTGGTTCAGGCGAGAGTTAAATTTTACTATGTGATTTAAGCCATCCCCGCAATGTGACATTATGAAACCTCACTTATTGTTTGAGTACAACCTCCCTTTGATCTAGTTTGATTGATTAGGTGAGAAAAAATAAATTGATCCTTTTAATTAATCTACTTTCCTATTCATTAATACCCTCATCTGGTTAGTATCATTAGGTGAGTTCTAACGTAGCCCACCGTTAAAAGGCAATGAAATTGAAGAGAACTAATTAATACATGCATGCATACTTTCCAAGAATTACAAATTATCTGATTTTACCTTGTTAATTCTTCATGCTTTCCACAACCCTAGTTGTGGATTTAGCTACTCATTATCATTGCAGATGCATGAATCATGACATACAATAATATAATTAAGCACTTACAAGGATGAAATTATGAATAAGAAATCCAAGCTCTTCAATGGAAATTAAAAAGTAGGAATTCAAATAACCAAATAATGTATCAATTGTTTCTAAGCACTATTCCTAAGGTATCTGGACGTTCTCTTCAGTTTTCCCTAAAAAAAACCTAAAAAATCCATTAATAGTACTTAAAATATTAGTCCAAACAAAATAGGAAAACTGGATTCGACAAATAATATGAGCATGTCTACAAGTCTTTCAAAGTTCCACAACCTTTATCAGGGCATCATGGAATTCTTTCTTCAAATTTGGGTTCATGTTCTACTAAATCTTTCTACAGGTCATATTCAGACTTACAACTATACAGGGTTTTGTCTGATGACTTTTCAATAACACCTAATTTCTGATCCTCAGGGTATGGAACTTGATTTATGACTCATGCTTCATTCTATGGCTTGTCTAATAGTTCGTAGATTCAATTTCAAAAAATCACCCCTTCACTAAATTGCACTATGAACCCCCCTGCGTAGCTCGTGAAAACCTACAAGCCCATAAAGGCTATGATAGAATAGGAAACACTTCGACAACTGGTGACTTAGACAAAACTCGTGCCAAATCCTGTAATCCTAAAAGAAAAACCTAAACACACAACAAACCTACTAAAATATCTTTGACAACACATAAACTTTCATGTTTTAAGCATCAAACTTGATGTATTTGGACAACACATCAACACCCTCAATTTAAAATTATTACTTTTTCCTAAGCGATGGGCTCAATCTATATATGCGGTATAGGAATACACCAATCTCAATCAAATGCCACACATCATTCCAAAATAAAGCATAAATACCCACATCATACATAAATGCATATCAGATATCTATCAAGCAAACCAATACAGATCAATACATATGATAATGTAACTATAACGTGAGGGGTAACCATAGATAATCAACAAGCACTAAATTCATCTAAATTCAATAGTGCAATGCAAGTGCCCTCACAAAAAGAAGTCTCATATCCTACTCATGATAATATGTTCAAATTTAGTGCTTGGGACTAAACACAACCACACACTCTCACAAAATACATTCAAATACCATGCTCAATAACATATGTTTTCCCCTATACTCGTGACTGCGACCTTCAACTACTTGGATTAGGATTGCTAGAGGACTTTCTTGGATTGCGACGTAGGCTCAGAGGTTTTTGGTATGATGTTTGGGAATATAGTGATTAAAGGCCCTACTTGACACTATGTTATTCTACACTTTTGCCCTATTAACACTGTCATTTTTCAACTCATTCTCCCTTCATCCTATTTCAAAATTTTTGGGGTGCCTTACTTTTATTTTTAGATCATTACCTTTTGTTTTCACATCATTTTTCTTTTTAGATAATTGTTTTAGGCATCAATTTATTTTTCTTGTACCTAAAGTGTATTTTTATCTCTTTTCCATATATCACTAACTTTCATACCATTTTATGTGATTGCCCTTATACCACCCACCCTTAACATAGGCTTTTGTCCTCTGTCGAGGCCTATGAGCTAGGGAAACTTTTGGTAGTCACCCTTAACTTAAGCTGTTTGCCCAAGTCAAGGTGCATAATAGTCAAGGACATACTAGGGCCAATTTCAGGATTTTACATTTCACAAGGCTTGGAAACTTAGGTTTTTATAAAGAAAAGAGTGCCTACAAGGCTCAAACATTTGGGATCAAGGTATCTATTGCACATTTGGTTGATCATTTAGGATAAGTAGACTAACATGAGCAACGGCGTAAGATCCTTTTCTAACCAACTAATTCTACAGTCTAAGTCAGAGTAAAGGGCAAGTTCTAAATTTAAATACAATATAAGAGCTTAGCAATGAAAGCTCACATACACATGTCACTGACTACACTATTAATAGAGACTACCAAGTAATGTTTTTCATCACAAATAGACCTCACTTATTAGAACAAGCATTGTCAAACAATTTAATATATATGTTTACTATCAAGGCTAACTAACAAGATTTATGGTAGCCTTTAGTATTACATGCTACTAATACTGCCTAACATCTTAAAATGTTAGTTCAATAAAAAGTAAATATCCTTGAGTAAAAAAGAACACAGGCAAGAAAACCCCTCAAATTCAATATATGGGATAGCCATCAGCCAAAGTTACTCAGACTTCACCGAGGCCTATAACTACCCCCACCCTATTGAAAAAACATTGCATTGTCATCAATGCACAAAATATCACAATAACAAATGACATGGGTAAAAAAGATACCTAGGTGTCTAAGTGCTACTCTTTGGATGAGTCTGATAATCCTAAAACTGCTTGGTGGTCTCCTCAAGATCAGGAGCATATCAATATGGTCAAGCCCCCGTACTCTCTCTACCTAACGTGATCGTCACACCTTTTATCATGTATCCAGCATTGCCTAGCGAGCTCAAACTGCTGGTCCTCTATCAACCCTTCCTCTATTCTAGCTATGTTAGGATCATCATTGGAGGTCCAATTGTTGAGGGAAGTGAGTGGTGTTATATCTGGAGTAAATAAATCTACAACCACTTTCGTAGGATCAGCCTAAAAGAGCGCAATCAGCCTTGCTGTCATCTCGGACCAAAGCGATGGGAGCTCTATCAAAATAGCTACAAAGTCTGCAAGTTATGCTCAGCTGAGGATATATTTTATATTCCTCTTGAATGAATTAATGTCGTTGTCCGCAGGTTTGAGTCTCACTTGAATAGAAGCCACCATATACATCTGCATAGCCTCGACCTCTAAGAAATTGAGTCTGCTTGGACTTTTTTGTAAACCTATCTCTATGCCATAGCCTGAATAGACACCATTGACACATAAACTATGCCAGTGGGTGCTGTCAGTGTGGGCAAGACCTCTAGTACAACTGTAGTGGTAGTAGTAAGCCTCTTCTCCATATTAGTCTATATCTGTGGGGGGCCCTCAGCAGTGGGATCAAGAATGGTGGTAGAATATAGGGGCGTAGGCGGTGGCACCACAACTAACATCTTGGATATCTACACAGGAAGGCATCGTAAATACCTGAGGGCCATTGGGTTCTTATCAAACTTTATTAGGCTGACATATAACATTCTCGGAACCTCGATCAAGGAATCCAAATGATGTAGGATATCTACTTTAACTATACATAGAGTCTATGTATTAGGTACAGGGAGGGGAGCATGGTAGACCTCTTAATGGTCAACTCGTGAATTTACTCTGTAATCAAGCGACCCCAATCTATCTCATAACCAACCAAGATGTTGGCTACAAGTACTACATGGTCTAGCATTAGTATATTATCTACAAGTGTGGGCCAAATCCGTGATCTCACCACAACCAACAAAAATTTGCTAGCGAAGTTAAAGGATGCCTTCACAATGGGCTCTGATGAAGTAGATATCCACTTATGGTCCTTGCCCTACTCAGTAATGTGGTTGACAACCTTCTCTTCAAAGAGGCCTTGTGGGTTGGGTTTCTCATAAGGGCCTTATCCCATGTCTTCCCCAATTTCTTGTCAAACTCTGCTGTAGTCTTGGGGGAAGGGAACTCTGGACCAAATAGCATGCGATGGATAGTGGTCTCTAATATATCAACCTATATAATCCTTACCCTTATATATGTTAATCATAGCTAACTAAAAGCTCTCTTCCCTTTAGGAAGAGAGTCAAGGACTATGGCAACTTAAGATTTGAAGAATTCATGAACCATAAGTGGGGAGTACTTCTCAGATGGTGCTGCTAGCCACTGAGCCTATATCTGGTTATGGAGTCCTCGAGGCATGGGACACTATCCAACCCTGACATGAGGATCTAGGGCTCCTTGAACATAAAAAGAACTAGTCAGCCCTGCTCATCTTCTGTACATCCTTTACACGATCTGCTGCATACTTTATACAAACCTTGGCTAAATAGAGTATTTAATAATGAGGGTGGTGCTTGAGGTGTTTCTTAAGACTCTGACTCCTCTCTAGATTTGGACTTAAATCCCTCTTCAGAAGAAGTCATATGGGTGGAACTATTTTCTCTCTCACCTCCCTCATTAGATTTGGGAGCGAGGGACCACTGTGGCCTAAGTCTTGAGCTGCCTAGCCTATCTAGTGCAGCCCGTGTCTGTGGTTTCTTAGAATCCGCATCATAATGAACACCGAGCTCCTCGAAGGATGTACTAGCCTAGGAGTTGCCATGATCCTCTAAGGGATCATCTCATAAATATCGTTGCAAGGCCTATATATCACTCTTCCTTCACTTTGTGGCCATGGTACCTAAAATTCACAGATTTAGCAACATGCTTAGTCTAGCAAGAATAGGATAAAAAATAAGAATATATCTGAACTGGGTATGAATGAGTCTACATAGGTTCATTTATGAACCACAGTGAAAATAATGAATCATAAAAAGTCTTCAAAGATAACAGAGTGCAGTTATCTAAACTACCTGAATTGCGTCTATAAGACTTTGTATAACTTATAAAAAATTCTATGGGTCATATGCTAAGTCGTAGATGTAATTCCAGACTTTATTTTATTTAGCCAAGACCATATAAGACCTATATACTAGTAGTAGATTAAACTATGGCTCATAGAAGGTTTCTTCTGATAGAACCCTATAAATTCCATGTTACTAGATTTTAACATGAGGGGCAACTTTGGCTTGTGGAATGTTCACGTGGCGTATAAGACCCTCATGGTGCGAAATTTCCAATAACTTGTTTTTTCCAAGATTATCAAAAGGGTTCCAAAAGGATATGTTAAGACCATGGTTAATTAAATAAGCACCAAAGCAAGAATATTAGCACCCATATGATCCAAATATTTCCAAAAAACCCTACATGCAATGATTAGACACTACCCTATCAATTTGTATTTTACATGTTCAGTACATAAACTGATAGTATTTGAATATTAAATATTAAGGCACATACATGCAACCACACGTCAATTTTCAAGAAGTGATTTCCATCAAATTCGAATGATATGTAAAAACATGGTTTTCTCACAATAACATTCAAATAAAACACGACTATAAACACGTATTCTGACTTTTGACATTATTCAAAACAATAGTTACAATTCAATTAATGTTACACAAATATCATATATGAAGGCTACCATTAAGTTTAAACCATCAACTTTAGACTACTATATCCATCAATAACTTCAACCTAATAAAAATAATGTTGGTATTACAATAGTTTTAGGGCCAAGAACTTAGTAAAATTAGATCAAAAGAAATGAAAATTGAAGGAGGAATCCGAAAGGGCCAAACTATAGGTCATTTGAGTGACTCAAAATAATATGCTAGAAAATGGGGACGGTGAATGGATGGTGATCGAAATGCTTGGGTAGGGGAAAGGGGTATTGTATTTGCGAAACTTTTGTGAAAGTGGGGGATCAAAATTATTTGACCCCCTTTTTATACTTTGACCCGGTCTGTTTAAATGATTGGGTAGACTCTACAAACCCATAAGTAGTCTCGTATATATTTCTATAGTCTATAGATCCTTGACTCATAGACTTCCTAAGATCTACATTTGAAATTGGTTTCACGGACTCGTCTACGAGCCATCATATGACTGATAAAGTTTGTAGAAACCCCATAGTTCTATAGTCCATAAGCCCTATTCACGGCCTATAGTTATATCTACGAGCCATAAAGTTGGCTCGTAGACTAGAGTTAATGTTATTTTTCTCATTGGAAGGGTTCAATGATTCTTTGTATGGGTTGTGATTTGAAATATGATGTACTAAACTTGTCATAGAAGCTCCTCTTGTTGCTCCTTCAGCCCAAGATGGCTTACATGGTCTTGTATCTGTATATATTTCCAAAAACAAATTGTTACCCTATATGCTAGAAGTTCAGAGTCCAAAAATTACAAAAACATGTAGAAAATTAAACTACCTAAAATTCTAGAAGATAAAAAAATAAAACTCCTATTATTACATCAAATCTCTAAGGTTGCCTCCCAAAGTAGTGCCTGATTTATTGTAGCGGCATGACTTGGACATCTTGGTTAGTCATACTTTACCAAGTTCCCAAAATTCTATCTTCAAGTCATCAGGCCTCTTCATTAACTGACAAATGTGGAAGATTAAGTCTTTAACATTCAATTGAAGCTTGAGTTGGCTGGCGTCCATTTTCACGAGTGCTCACCTAGTGGCTAGGAAGGGCCTTCCCAATATGATTAAGACTTCGAAGTGGACTTCACAATTCAGTATCGTAAAGTCTCCAAGGAATATGAATTTCTATACTTTGACAAGGACATCATAAAGTATCCCCAAATGCTTCTTCATCTTTCATTCAACAATCAGTATTAGCATGCTCATAGTAGTAGGGCCTCCTAGTCCTAGCATCTTGAAGCCCACAAGAGGTATCAGGTTAATGCTGGCATCTAGATCACATAATGCCATTGCAAACACAATATACTTGATGGTGCAGGGTATGGTTGATGCTTCAGGATCTTCTCATTTTTGCACCAAGGACCTTATAGCAATTGCACTGCAATGCTGAAGCTCTTAGGAGAGCTCCTGGCTCACAATCTGCTTCTTTGTGATGAAGTCCTTCATGAACTTTGCAGACCCAAACATCTTCTCCAATGCTTCAATGAGAGAAATGTTGATAGAGAGTTGTTTTTGCTTAGAGATAGAGTGCTGGAATTTACCTTCCTCCTCTTTCTTTTTAATTCTCTAAGGGAAAGGAGAGAAGTAGTCTAGGAATAGACTTCAGTCTTTATGGAATCACTACAACATCATTCCTCTCATCCTAAGCATGGTCCTCTCTGATCTCTATATTTTTACTCTTAACTTTCTCCACACGAACTTCATCATTATCAATTGACATTAGAGGGTCAATGTATTGTTTGTAACGATGAATAGTTACTGCCATAACTGCCTCTCATTCTATGAATTTTGAAATTATATTGTTGGACAATGTACTTTTCTGTTACTAGTTCAATTATGTTGACTTGATTTTCATATTAGTGCTTCAGTTTTCAGACTTCATCCCTATCAATGTATCATCCTAAGAGTCAGCCTTTGTCAATAGGTGATGGAACATCTCCTAAACTCTAAAGCTACCAACACCCAAATCTCTTATATGTGGTAGCACATATGTTCAATTCCTTTAACCATCTCTGTGTTCCAAATCAACATATCTATCTTGGCCCCTTTTTTTGTCATAGTAACCTCCTCGATTGTTCTCTCTGAAGGATCTATCGCTTTTATAGTTCTAACCTTGATTTCCTTGACCTTAGCAAATAGACCTATTTGGACTGTGGGAGTTGGTACAAAAGTGTCCTCATTATAGAAAGGCTCCTCATACATGGCTATTCGTGAAGGCTGATAAGCTACTATATTCACATGTCCTTAATTCTGCTTCATCAACAACTTCACATTGGTACTAATTCGAGCAAGGTCTTATATCATATCTTGAATTATTTTTGCTTGAACCAAATTAATGGAGAATGTGAACAAGCTCTTTCTCATCTACATATCCTTCATTCCCTATGCATGATTTCTCTTGACAAAATTTTTTAGCCTTTTAGCAATCATAAAAAATGGACGATCCATAAATGAGGCTCTCACGATGGTATTAGCAACAACCTAGTTATTCTCATCCAGGGATCGATAAAAGTTCTCCACTAAGGCATCATCCATGATCTTGTGGTCAATGACACTAATTAGATACTTCGCGAACCTATCTTACGTGGTATTGATCAAATCATCCGGAAGTTGCTCAAGGTTATTGGATTTGTTCTTTCAATATCAGCTTCTTCAACCACTGAAAGAACCTCTACAAAATGCCATAGAGCCAAAAATCTATGACACCTCTCTATGGACCATATTCAACTTTGGATCATATAAGTTTCATCAGATAACTCTTTTAGAAAATCCCAGACTCTCATCCTCAAGGCAGGAAACCTCATCTATGACTCATATGAATTTCTATGGCTCATCTGTCAACTTGTAAATGTAACTTCAGAAAATAGGCCCTTTATTTGATCTCAACTATAATAGAACTCTGCGACTCATGGAAGTTTCCATAGCTCATTGAGTATATCACACATCACCAAAAATGCAGTAAATTCAACTATTAGCCCAAAATCTTGCCAAATCTGATAATCTAAAAATTTAAACATAAAAACCCATTAAACTCACTAACATCGCTTTGAGAACGCATAATATTCCAAGTTTAAGCATCAAAATATTATATTTTGACAACATATCAATACCTTCTACTTAAAATTGTTACTGGTCATCAAGTAACAGACTCAATCTACATAAGTAGTATAGTAACATACAAACCTCGATCTAATGGCACATATCATCCCCAAATCAAGTACAAATACCCACACTACTCATCAATGCATATCAAATAGCTATCAAACAAACTAATGTAGATCTGTAAATGTGATAGTGCAACTATGGCAAGAAAGGTAACCACAATAATCACAAAAGTAGCCTAAAATCAATAGTACAATGTAAGTGACCTCATAAAAAGAAGTCCTATAATCACTTGTGATAGTATTTTCAAATTCAATGCTTGGGACTACATAACATCACTCTCACTCTTAATAAATATTCAAATACCATGCTCAATACCAAATGCTAGCCCCTAAAATCACAACTATATCCTTTGACTACTTGGAATAAGATCACTATAGGACTCTCTTTGCTTGTAATGTATGCTAAAGGGGCTTTGGTATGATGTTTTAGGGACATAGTGACTAATGTCCCTAGTTGACACTATGTCATTCTACACTTTTTCTTTACCAACACTGTCATTATTTAGGTTATTCTCCCTTTCTCCCATTTCAAGCTTTTGCTAGGTGCCTTACTCTCATTTTTAACTCATTGTCTTTTATTTTCACATTCCTCTTCTCTTTAGCTAATTTTTTTGGTATCTATTCATTTATCTTGCACCTATAGTACTATTTTCTCTATTATTGTGCATGACTAGATTACACCGTATTTTATGTGATTACCCTTACACTAGCCACTTCAACTTAGGCTTCTAGCCAATCGAGGCACACAATATCCAACCTATGAACTAGGGCCACTTTTGGCAACCACCTTGAACTTAAGTTGTTTTCCTCAGTCAAAGTGCACAATATTCAAGGTAGTGTAGGGCCAATCTTAAGATTCACATTCCATAAGGCTAGGTTACTTAAAACCCCCTCAAATATTGGGATATTAAAGGCCATAATTACTCAGACTTCACTGAGACATATAACTACCCAAAGCCCATTGAAAATAGTTTTAATTATCCTCAATGCAAAAAATATAATAAAATCAAAGAATACTAGTCACAGCATATATACTTAGACGCCTAAGCATGAGTCTTTGGCTGAGTTTAACCACCTTTAACCTACCTGGTTCTCTCCTCAATAATGACAGAATGTCAAAGGGTCCAATCCCCCTCATCCTATCTATCTCATGCTTCTTTGGAGCCTCTTCATCTTGCGTGGAACATAGCCGTAGAAGGTCAAACCGCAACTCCTCTATCATTCCTGCCTCATGCCTTATGACATTTGGATCATCAGTGTAGAGCTGCTTCTTGAGGGAAGTTAATGGTATATAACCAGGTGCAAAGAAATCATCCACCACATCATTAGGATCAGTCAATGGAAGCATAATTGGTGTTGCTACTTGATGTGCTATCAGAATACAAAACTTTTGATGCTTAAAACTTTGTAGTTAATGTGTTCTCAATGCAATGTTACTAGATTTCATATGTGTTTTGTAGTTGTTTTGCAAGATTTCAGGGTTGACACAATCTTTAGGCAAAATATACAGAAATTGCTAAATGTGAGGATCTACGAGACCCTTTACAGGCCGTAGAGTATTCTACAAGCTGTAATGGAGGTTTGGTTTGCAATTCTAGTGAAGGTTGCAATTGAAAAGTTAAATTTGCAAACATACAGATGATCTGTAGAAGTCTTTACAAGCTGTGGATTCAGTCTCCTACTCTAAGGATTAGAAGATGAGGACTTTTTGATGTTTTATTAGATGAAACCCCCTATAGGCCATAGAGAGGTATCGTAGAAGCCTAATGAAGAATTGAAGCAATAGTTCACAGAAGGTCATCTATGAGTCATAGACTATATGACCTTTATAGTACCTCGAGAGGTCTACTGACCAAGTTGTCCTATTTTATTTTAGATTTGTATTTTAATACTATAAATAGGTTTTAGGTTATTTTTTATAGAGAGATAGGGGAGAACGACTAAAAAAATATTAGAGATCTTGAGAAACACTTGTAAACTTGGATTTGAACTTTTAAGTTCAATGATGTGATTCTTATTAATGCTTTGGAATTTCTTGTGCTTGATTTTATTGTGTAAGTGCTCTATTATGTTATTAAATTTCATAAGTCTTACATTTACATTGATCATGAGTAGCTAAATTCACAACTAGTGTTGTGGGAACCATAAAGAACTAATACTGTAAAATCGAATAATTCATAATTCTTGAAAAGTGTACTAGAACATATTAATTAATTCTCTTCATTTTTAATGCTTTCTAGTTGAAGCCAACATTAGAACCCGCCTAGTGTTACTGACTAGACCAAGGTGGTAATGAATCAGAAAAGAGATTAAGTAATAGCATTCATTAACTGAATTGGGCTAAGGTGAATTTGTACTAAGAAAATAGGTAAGGGTTACTAATGTCACACTGCGGTAATAGACCAAATCATATAGTGAAATTTACCTCTTGCCTGGGCCAAAGGATTTGGTGAACTTAACTTACCATTCTATATGGTACACAAATGGAAAAGAATTCAGTTATTTGGTAACAATAAGTTAGGGAAACACGGGGAACACAATGCCTTAGTTCCTCTCTATATTTGTCTAACCCTTGTATTATGTTAGAATTACTTTTTATTAGTTATTATAACACACACACCCTTTCAAGAATTAAGTTGGTTAATAACCCGAATTGCAAGTTGAATTCTTCTAAGTCTACAATATTCCCTTGACTTCGAGACTAACCTTGGTTAGGTTCTATATCTTGACAACAACTATTTTAGCGTAAAAATGGAGGTATAACTTAGGCAACATCAAGATTTTTGTGCCTGTCCCGGGCAATACGACTATGACTTGTTTAATTCAAGTAATTTGAGAATTAATCCTTCTTTCCCACATTTGATATTCTTTGTTCTTTTTGTTTCCTTTCAGTGAATAGATGTAGTATATGTCTAACACACCATGTATAGGCATACCCTTGACTCTGTTTAACCCAGAAATCAAGAGAAGACTGAGAAGAATGACACAAGATAATGCAAACAACATGACAAATACAGCTCTGAACCAAAAGGAGAATGAGAATGCAAATAATGAAAACCCACCTCCTCTTGAGGATATTGCTCCACAATCATAGGACTTCAATGCTAATTCTTATCAGTGGAATCAATATCGGTTGAACCCTATGGCTATGAAGGTTACTAGAGCTATTGTGTTAGCACCACTAGTAGCTAACACAAAGTTTGTGATTTCGAGTAGGTTGCTTCAGATGCTACAAAACCATGGGTTGTTTCCAGGCCTACCTTAAGGAGATCTACATAGCCATCTACACAATGTTATATTTGTCTACAAGAGTATGATGGGAATACAGAATCTTTCTATGGATGCGGTGGGACTTTGTGTCTTCCTATTATCTCTGATAGGCAATGTAGCACTATAGCTATTCAATCTCTCTCAAAGTTCAATTACTAGTTGGGCTGAGTTACAGAAGACCATTTTGGAGAGGTACTTCCCAAGATAAAAAAAGCTCAAGTTGAAAGACCAAATCAACAACTTCGAGCAACTTCCTGGTAACTCAACCAAAACTACATAGGAGTGGTTCACAAAGTTCTTAACGAGTGTCCCAGATCACAAAATTATTGATGATGCCTTGGTGGAGATCTTCTACTATGTCATAGATCAGAATAGTGAAGCTTGTATTGATACCCTTATGGTGGTTATGTTCTTAGATGAACCATTTACAAGGATCATAAAAAGGATGGAAAGGACAGTGAAGACCACTAGTGCATGGGGGCAAAGAGATAGAGCATCAAGCAAAAGTTCATATGCTGTCAGTATTGGATAGGAGCAAGCTAAAGTAAATAAAGAGTTATGTAAGAGTTTTCCTGAATCCGTGAAGTTATAGAGGTAATGATGAGAAAGAATCAGGAACGAGTCAATACAGTTGGTTATCAGCCTTTGTCAGCACACATTTATAATGAATCCCTACTATTAAGAGGACACTTTTTTCTTTACTGATTAGGCATGGGGTTTTTGGACTAACACCCAAGGGACCAACGAAGACTATTGGTTCCAATGCCAAGGAAACAAAGGTTAAAACCTTAATGGAGATGGGGCTTTCAAAGACAATCATGGAGGGTACTATAACAGGAATCGCGGCCAAAATAGAGATATAGATTGGGGCCATAGAGAAGTTTTTATTACAAAAATGGTCATTACGTACCACCATATAACCGCGATATAGGTGCAAATAGTTCTAGAATTGAGGAGATATTTGACCTTTTGTAGAACAAAGTTGAGCCACAGGATGAGACTCTAAGGCGGATGTAATCTAAAATCTCCATTATAAATAAGAAAATTAAGTCTCATTATATTGCTGTCAAAAAGCTTAAGAAATAATTTAGTCAAGGGCCAACTCAACTCAATCGTCATCAGAGAGGTACACTACCTAGCAACATAGTTAAAAATCCAAAGAATCAAGGGCAGCGCATAGGGGTTACTACACATGTGGCAAGAGCATCATTGATCCTCCATGCCGATAGATGATTAATATGTTTGAGAAGAGACAGTTGAAGTGAATGATGTAGATATCTAAGATAAACATGGCATGGATAGGATAAGGGATGATGCAGATGTGCGACAGAAGCTAAAGCCTATTCCTAAGCCTCCTCTGCCTTCCGTTAGAGATTTAAAAAGAGAAAGGTGGAGGGCAAGTTCATGCACTTTCTCACCATGCTAAAGCAACTTTGTATTAGCATCCCTCTCATAGAGGCATTGGAGAAGATCCCAAGATATGCAAAGTTCATAAAGGACCTAGTTACACTATTAGCCATGAGCTCTCCCATGAGCTTCAACGTTGTGGTACAATTAGTACAAGGTTCTTAGTTCAAAAGATAGAAGATCCCAGTGCTTTTACCATACCCTGCACCATTGGAGTTGTGGAGTTCAAAAGGGCATTGTGTAAGCTTGATAACAACATAAATGTAATGCCTCTTACGGTCTTCAAGAAGCTTTGACTAGGAGCCCCTACTCCAATGAACATGTAGTTGTTGACGGTTGATTGCACGGTGAAGAAGACTATAGGGATTCTCTACAATGTCATTGTGAAAGTTAAAAAATTCATATTCCCTACAAAATTTATGATCTTGGACTGCAAGGTTGACTTCAAAGTCCCTATGATCTTTGGAAGGCCTTTCTTAGCCACCAGACGCACCTTGGGGACATGGAGAAGGGCCAACTCAAGTTTAGGTTAGGAAAAGATGAGGTCACGTTCAACATTTTTCAATATGCAATGAATGAGGATGGTTTTCAGGTAGTATCTATTATAAAGAATATTAAGGATAGTAAGTTGGAAATAGCATTTGTGTTAAGACTACACGTTGACACATTAGAAGATGTATTGACGAATTTTGACAACGATGGCATCCCAGACTTTGAGGGGATAGTGGATATGTTTAAAGTATCTTATGCTCCTAGATGCCAAACCAAGTTGGAGCTGGAATCACAGAATTAAGAGTCACCACCTAATAAGTCGTCCATAGAAGAACCCTTGGTGTTAGAGTTGAAACCTTTTCTAGCACATTTGAGATATGCATTCTTAGGAGCCAACAACACCTTGCTAGTCATAGTTGTTGCAGACTAGAATGTTAAGCAGGTCAATGCCCTTGTCACAGTGCTAAACAAGTCAAAAAGGCTACTGGGTGGATGATTACAGATATCATTGGTAACCCTTCTGGGATATGTACACATAAGATGAAGTTTTTCAAGGACTACAAGCCGAGTATAGAGCACCAAAGAGGTCTCAACACCACTATGCAAGAGGTCACGTGAACAGAAATTATCAAGTGTTAGATGTAGGGGTGAACTATTCAATCATCGATAGTGAATGGGTTAGCCCAGTTCAGTGTGTACAAAGAAAGGGGTTATCACTGTGGTCCAAAATGCGAACACCAAGTTGATCATCATGCGGCCAGTCACTGGATGGAGAGTGTGCATGGACTATAGAAAGCTTAATGGCTCAGCAGAAAAAGACCATTTCCCTTTGCTTTTCATGTACCAAATGCTAGACAAATTGGCCAAAAAAGGCTGCTACTATTTTCGTGATGGGCATTCAAGATACAATCATATCATTATTTCTCAACAAGATTAGGATACAAGAATATTCACATGCCCTTATGGAACCTTCAAATTCAAAAGGATGTTATTTGGGTTGTAAAATGCTCCAGCAATATTCCAAAGATGTATGATGTCCATATTCTCAGACATGGTGAAGGAAACTATTGAATTCCTCATGGATAACTTTAGTGTGGTTGGCTACTCATTCTTAAATTTCTTCAAACACTTATCTGTTGTGTTGAGAAGGTGTGAGGAATGTCATCTCTTGCTGAATTGGTCAAAGTGTCACTTTATAGTAAAGATGGGCATTGTATTGGGGGACATAATATCCTTCAATGTTATTGAGGTTGATAGAGCTAAGGTGGAAGTAATTGAGAAGCTTCCCGCACCCATCTCTGTAAAAGGTATAAGGAGCATCCTAAGGCATACAGGGTTCTACTGGCATTTCGTAAAAGACTTCTCTAAAAATACATATCAATTATGCAAGTTTCTTGAGAAAGATACTAAGTTTGTCTTCAATGGTACATTTCTAAAAGTATATGAAGGATAGATATAGAACCTAATGTCATCCCCTATCATTGTAGCTCTAGAGTTGTCAAAGCCCTTTGAAATCATGTGTTATGCAAGTGGTGTTGAACTTAGTATAGTGTTGGGACAATGCCATATGAAGATATTACGTCCCATCTACTATGCTATCAAAGCCCTTAATACAACCACGAAGAACTACACTATCATAGAATAGGCGCTACTTACGTTAGTCTTTGCATTCCAAAATTCAAGTTATATCCATTGGGGACCAATGTTATGGTCCACACAGACCACTTAACATTATAGTACTTGGCGGAAAAAAAGATACAAAACAAAGTTTGATGATATGTGTACTTCTCCTTTTAGAATTTGATTTTGATATCATTGATAGAAAAAGACCAAGAATTAGATTGCAGACCACCTTCATAGGTTAGAAGATGGGCAATGACAAAGTTTGATGATGGATTGGAGATTGATAACTCATTCCCAGATGAGAGGGTATGGATAGCCTCCCATGATTTAATATTATAGTTTGCATACTATAAAAACTAGTTGGCTAGTGATATTTTGCCGCTTGACCTAACTACCCACCTGCATCACAAGTTCATGTCGGATGTGAGAAATTATTTTTGGGATTATCCATACTTGATTCGTGTATGCCATTATTCATCCTTGTGTCCTTGAGGTCAAGATGATAAGTATCCTCGAGGCTTGTCACTCATTGCTGGAAGGTGGGCATCATAGTGGAGTCCAAACAACACATAAGATCTTATGACCTTGTTACTATGGGCCCACAACTACCAAGATGTCATAACTATGCCAAAACATGTGATAGGTGTCAAAGAGAAGGTGGTATTTCCCACAAGCATGAGCTCCCTCTAAGTTATTTGATGTGTGGGGAATAAACTTTATAGGTATCTTTGTTAGCTCACATAGAAACAAATGCATCTTGGTTATTATGGATTATGTATCAAAATGGGTGGAGATAGTTGCTCTGCCCAATAATGAAGGTAAAAGTGTCACAATATTTCTCAAAAGGAACCTCTTCTAAAGGTTTGACAACAATTGGGCAATCATTAGTGACAAAGGTTCTCAGTTCTACAACAGATCGTTCAAGGCTCTACTTGAAAAATATAGAGTAAAACATCAGGTAGAAACCCCTTACAATCATTAGACAAGTGGGCAATGGAGGTGTCCAATAGGGAAATTAATTTGATTCTATCCAAGACTGTGAATGTAAATTGGACAGATTGATCATGGAATCTTGATAACTCATAATAGGCATAATATTCACCACTCAAGACCCCTATAGGCATGTCTCCATATAGACTTGTCTTAAGGAAAGCATGTTATTTTTCAGTATACCTTGAGCATAAGGCGATATTAGTGCTGAAGAAGTGAAATATAGACTTGAATAATGCAATAAACTATAGGCTAAGCCAACTCAATGAACTTGATGAATTTCATTTGAAGGCATAGAGAGTTGTTATTCTATCAAAACACAACACAAACTTGGAATTTTGTATGTTCTCAATGTGGCTTTAGTTGGTTTTATGTGTTATTCTATTATGTTTGAAGGATACCCAGGTTGGCCTTGATTTTGGGTAGAAATACAATAGTTGCTAATTTTTTGATGCAGTATTAGACCCTTCACAGGTCATGGTTAACTTTATAGGCTATGAATGTCACGAACCAAGCCAAGGGCCTAGACGTGACATGGCGAATTGGGAACCCGAATGGATGAAAAATAAAGCTCTCAACATATCATTACAAATCATATGTCAAGGAAGCAATTAAATGACATAAAATAATAGTAATAAGGGCAAAGGGACTAAGGGAAATCTTGCATACCATAAACATTAAGAAAAAAAGAGGCAAGGCTCATAGCATATCTGCTACATAGATAAGAGAGAGGGCTAAGACATGCTACCGAGATCAACCCTCATAGTCAAACTATACAATAAAGGAAGAGAGTTGCAATACATAACATAAGAACATAGACCAATGTCCTCAGAACAGAGTAATCACTAACTAGCTTAAGTGATATCGTACTAGCCACGTGGATAAGGATGATCAACTGGGACTCTAGTTCCTACATGGTAATATCATGTAGGCATAGATTATGCATTAGTATATTTGAATGTATTATGTATGTAGGATACAATGCAACAAGTGATAAATACCAAAAATAAAATGCATAACATAGGCAATGGATAAGCATATAGCAATATGGCATGTACGATTGAATGCTTGAATTAAAATCATACCTATATAAAACAAACTACATGTGTAAGGAGCAACTATCATTAGTGAATATCCAAGTCCTACCAACCCCATGGAGAGGCGAATGATGTACAAACCTCTCAATTGGTTACTCGAGCCTATAATCCCCCAAGTGAGGCTATTAAAGTACTAACCCCCCAACATGATTACCCAAGCCTACAAGCCCCCGAGTGTATAAAGGTACAAAACCCTCAACATGGTTACCCAAGCCTATAACCCCCCGAGTGAGGCTATTGAAGTACTAACCCCTCAATATGGTTACCTGGGCCTATATCTCCCCAAGTGAGGCTTGGTGAATTCTCTATACTATAGTAGACTAATATTATATACATATATTACTTTCATTATCATATAATCATTCAACTCATAAGGCATGCATTGGAACTTTTATTCCTCAAGAAACCATCCCCGGATATTTTATCCAACACTTGGCGGGTGTGTAGTGCTAGTGGAAAATCATGCAATTTATGGATAAAATCATGCAAGGAAATCTTATGTAAAACTATCAATCACTACTTGGTAACACCCTCAAGCAATATACGTCAAAACCCTTTATCAAATCTCACAATAGATCTTAGATTCATAGCTCAAAACATGGTAAAATAGTCACAATCACAAAAGCTTTAACATAATTCATAGAAAAGTTCATATTAGAAAACCCATATGTCAAATCAACTTAGAAACATGTATTTCAGGTAAAAAGGAAGCTTAGGCACTATAAGTGAAAGGACCCAATGGCTAAAACCCATATACCTTGACTTTAGAGAATCCTTGAAGAATATTGGAAATAGAGACTTGAAACTTGAGTGAAATCATTAAGATCCAGGAGAGGTTTTGGGACATGAATTTAGGAGTGAAACATTTGGCTAAGTATTTGAGTGAGTATTGGAGAATGTCTTGAATGATGTGAGGGTGAAATATGGCTAAATATAGGTATTTTTACGTATGGGAACACTTATTGCCAAGTCTTAAAAGTCTTGGACCGAAGTCAAAAATTGGCAACAAAAATGCACTGTGGCGCGAAAAGGTCTCTGGAATGTGACATTTTGTAAAATCTAGTTCTAATACAGTTGCTCTAAAATTGGGGTTATGCCCATTTTCCCACTCAATCTGACCCCCTAACCAAGAATCTGAAATCGGATTTTGAAAGTAATGCAATGATTTTTAGATATATGGAAATTACGGTTCCGAACACTTCCAAGGTATATTTTCTGGCACTTTTTGGGGTTGTCTCAATATCTACCCCTCGAAAACATTCATTCTCGAATGTCAAATAAATGTGTATGAGATAGTAACCAAGATAATTTCAGCCTATATAATGATGCAACAATTCACTTTAAACAGTATTTTAAAAGTTTCAACATAAGTGTAAAAATCATCATGTACTTGTAAACATAAACACAAATGCAAGTGAATGACATAGGGGCTGAAACTTAAGACTTGAAATCACATAGGGGACTTAGAAGTAGTACCTTAGGACATAGTAGAATGATCGAGATAAGAGTATCACTTTTGCATGTCTACTTTGGCCTTCCCTGTACCACTTTCGAGTTGGTTCTTTCAAAGGACCTTAACAGAAGCCACCTCCTTACGCTAGAGTAGAATGAAAGAGATAAGGATATCCCTTGTTGATCGTATCAAAGATCTCTACTGGAAACTCTTCATAAGTCAAGTGGTCCTCAACAACACCCACAATATCCAATGGAACAATAACATTTGGATCACCCAGACATTTCCTTAATATGGACACATGGAACACCGGATGAACCAAATCCATTTCACTAGGAAATTCCAACTTATATGCTACCTTTCCAACCCTCCTCATTGCCATATAAGGAACAACATATCTTGGACTCAAGTTACCCTTTTTACCAAAATGAACCACGTCCTTCACGGGTGAAACCTTTAGGTAGACCCAATCACCAACTTTGAATTCAAAGTCTCTTCTTCTTACATTGGCATAGGATTTTTGACAACTTTGTCTATTTTCACCCTTTCTCTAATCATCCTAACCTTCTCAAGTGCGTCCATAGCAAGAAATGATTCCATTAAAGCCACCTCTCCAACCTCAAACCACTCAACTCGTGACCTACAATGCCTACCATAGAAGGCCACAAAAGGAGCCATACTAATGATAGAGTGATAACTATTATTATAGGGAAACTCAATCAATGGAAGATGATCATCCCAACTACCCCTCAACTCCAACAAACATGACTTAATCATATCCTCAAGTGTTTTAATAGTTCTTTCAGCTTGGCCTCCATTTGAGGGTGGAAGGTCGTAACAAAGTTTAACCTTTGTACCAAGAACCCTTTGGAAAGACCTCCAAAAATGTGAAGTAAATTAATCACCACGATCCAATATGATGGATAAGGGAACCCTATGCAACCTCACCAACTCACGAATGTATAACCTAGCATAATCTTATGCCCCATATGTAGTCTTAACCATTATAAAATGAGTCAATTTTATCATCCTATCAACCACAATCCATATAAAATCAAACCCATTTCTAGTATTAGGCAACCCAACCACAAATTCCATATTAATCTCTTCCAACTTCCAAGTAGGAACCTCTATATCTTGCGTTACGCCACCAGGCCTTTGATGTTTGGCTTTGACTTGTTGGTAACTATGAAAATCAGAAACAAATTTGGCAATGTCCCTCTTTATGCCTCCATACCAAAATATATCCCTCAAATCTCTATACATTTTAGTACAACTAGGGTGAATAGTATAGGAAGAATTATGAGCCTCATCAAGAATCCTCTCTCTCAAGACATCAACACAAGGTAAACATAACCTACCTTGGTACCTGAGCGCACCATCTCTCCCTTGAGAGAAAACCTTCACCTTCCCGTCACTAACCAAGGCCTTTAATTCTAATAAGCAGGGATCAAGGTATTGCTTTGGTTTCACCTCATTAACCAAAGAAGATTTTGAACCATCAACACCACCACCACCACCATTATCAACCTCTTCTAACCTAACCCCCAGTCTAGCCAACCGATGGACATCCCTAGCCACCTCCTTGCAATTACCATCAGCATGAGCTAGGTTACACATAAACATACTACTCAAAGCATAGGCCACAACATTAGCCTTACCGGGATGATAGTGCACAATCAAAATCCTTAAGAAGTTTTAACCACCTTCTTTGACTCAAGATGAAATCTTTTTTAGTGAACACATATTAGAGGATCTTATGATCAGGAAATACATCAACATGCACTCCATACAAATGATGACACCAAATCTTCAAAGCAAATACCATGGTCCCTAATTCATGATCATGATTAGGATAGTTTTTTTCACGCACTTTGAGTTGCCTAGAAGCACAGGATATGATCTTACCATTTTGCATCAAAACACAACACAACCCAACCTAGGAAGAATCGCAATACACAACAAACCCTTCTAGTCCTTCTGATAGAGATAACATAGGAGCGGACATAATCCTATCCTTCAAAGTTTGGAAACTCCTTTGACACTCATCGGTCCACACAAACTTAGCCTTCTTTATAGTAAATTTAGTCATAAGAGAAGCAATATAGCAGAACCCATTCACAAACCTCCTATAGTAAGCCACTAAGACCAAGAAGCTCCTAATATCCAATGGGGTCAATGGTCTAGGCCAATTTCTAATCACATCCATCTTCTTAAGATCCACCTTTATACCATCCTCTGACACCACATGACCTAAAAAGGCAACCTCCTTCAACTAAAATTCGTACTTTTCATACTTAGCATACAACTTGTCCTCCCTCAATCTTTGTAGCACTACCCTTAGATGACCCACATGCTCCCCCTCATTATGAGAATAGATCAGAATGTCATCAATAAAAACCACAACAAAGGAATAAAGTTAAGACCCTACTAATAATATCTATGAATATAGCTGGTGCATTAGTCAACCTGAAAGATATCACGTCAAACTCATAATGTATATACCTAGTCCGAAAGTCCATCCTGGGAGTATCACACTCCCTCACCTTCACTTGATGATACCCAGACTGAAGATCAATCTTAGAGAAATGATTTGCCCCTTGCAATTGGTCAAACAAATCATCAATCCTTGGCAGAGGATACTTATTCTTTACGGTGACCCTATTAAGTTACTGGTAGTCAATAGACATTCTATGGGACCCATCCTTCCTCTTCACAAACAACACTGGTGCACCCCAAGGTGATTGGCTAGGCCTAATAAAACCCTTCTCTTACAAATCCCTCAATTACTCCTTTAACTCCTTTAACTCTGTTGGGCCATATAGTACGGGAGAATAGAAATGCATTGAGTATCAGGAAGGAGATCTATACAAAAATCTATCTCCCTTTTGGTAGATACACCGAGAAGGTCATTTGGGAAGGCATCTATGAACTTAGTTACAACTAGAACTAGATTTATAAAAAGGACTTTGGACTCCACATCTCTAACCCACACAAGATGGTAAAGAGACCCTTTAGAGATCAACTTATAGGCTTTAATGCAAAGGAGGAATCTACCCTTGACCACCACATCATCACTCTTCCACTTAAGGATGGTTTCATTTGGGAATTGGAATTTGACCATACATGTTCTATAATCAATAGAGGCATAGTATGCATGAAACCAATCCATCCCAAGTATGACAGCAAAATTAATCATATTAAATTCAACAAGATCACAGGGTAATATTTTATGTAACATGCAAATGGGACAATTTCTATAAATCTTTCGAGATACAATAGATCCACTAGTAGGAGTAGACACCACATAAGAGTAACAAAACAATTTAGGATCAACAATCAAATTTTATCAACAAAAAGAGTAGTAAAAGAAAGAGTGTCCCCCAAATCAATAAATGTATACACATCAAAATCAAAGACTTTTAACATACCAATGACGATATCAGGAACCTCCTTAACCCCTTGCCTCTCTTGGAGTGCATTGAACCGATTGTGCCTTGGGGCACTACCTTAACCGCATTTGCACCTCTTAGATGAACCTCCTTACCCTTATTGCCATTACAAGGGCAATCCATTAACTTATGCCCAACATCTTCATAACCATAACAACTATTAGTATCCCTCAAGCATAGGCCACTATGACCCCTACAACCTTTTGGATACCAACCATTAGGAACTACACCCCCAACACCATGGTCTCTTGGAAAGTCATTGGCAAACCACCTATTAGTATCATGAGAAGACCCTTGGCCTTGATAGAACTAGCCACCCTTCCTAGTTTGACCTTCCCTTAAAATGGGCCCTTTTGGCCTCTTTACCCCCTCTTCTTCCTCAATTTCTCCTCCTCCATTTGTTCGGCATAAGTCATCAAACTAGACAAGTCCATATCACTAATAAACATAACGGAACGACATTCCTCACTCACCAAGTTGGAGACACCCGTTATGAAATTGTTCATCCTAGACATTGGATAGGCCACCGACTGAGTAGTATCTTTAGTTAGTTGATTGAACCTGAGGTCATACTCCCTCACACTTATAGAACCTTGTTTCAAGTTTATGAACTCCACCATCTTAGCCTCTCTAAGCTCAAGAGAAAAAAAATTAATTAAGAAAAGCCACCTTAATCTCCTCCCATAGTACCATATGATTGTTTCCATTCTCCCCCTTCCGTTAAGTGAAACATATTTGTGTCACCCCCTTGAGTTGGTAAGCCACCAACTTTGCCTTATCCTCCGATCTCACACCCATGAAAGCCAACACTTTGTAAACCTCATCAATAAACTTTTGTGGGTCCTTATCCACCTTTGATTCATAAAATTCCGACGGGTTTATCCTCATGAAGTCTCTCATTTGAGAACCCAGAGTACGAGCATGATCTTCTTGGGCCCCTTGGTTTGCTTGATTAACCACAACTTGTGCAAGCAAGGTGAAAGCAACCCGAAGCTCTCCATGAGTCGGTTGCTCCTCGGGTGTATGGGTTCTTCTTCCTCTTGTGTTAGGCATGATCTAGCATAACAAAGAACAACCATTAAGGGGAAAAACTTACTCCAACTCTATATCACAACTTAGAATGTGAAAATGGAAATATTTTCGAAAAATGTCTCATAGCCTCCTACTCATAATTGTGGTGCACAACAGAACCATGTATAAGACTTTAATTGACGAGGTATGTTGGACTCTGAGGATCTAACAACCTAGTGCTCTGTTCCAAGTTTGTCACGACGCAAGCCTAGGGCCTAGATGTGGCACGGTGAATGGGGAAACTAAATGGACACTAAACAAGGCTCTTAACATATCATTACACATCATCTGTTGCAAAAGCAATTAAATTACATAATAAATTAGAAATACGGTCAAAGGGACTAAGGGAAAGCTTGCATACCGTAAAAATTAAAAACAAAAGAGAGGTAAGGCTCATAACAGATAAATAACATTTCCAACAACACCTCCACAACATATATAAGAGCGGGGGGCTAAGACAAGATATCAATCTCAACCCTTATAGTTAAAGTATACAATAAAGGAAGAGAGTTGCAATACATAACATAAGAACACATACCAACATCCTCGAAATGGAGGACTCACCAACTAACTTAAGTGATATTATATTAGCCATGTGGAGGAGGATGATCAAGTGGGACTCTAGTTCCTACATGGTAACATTATATAGGCATAGAGTATGTGTTAGTACGTTTGAATATACTAAGTATGCAGGTTACAATGCAATAAGTGACAAGAACGATAAACAAAATACAAAGCATAGGCAAAGAATAAGCATATAACAATAAGACATGTATGAATGAATGCTTGAAGTAAAATCATGCTTATATAGTACATAATACATATGTAAGTAGAGAACATTATTAGTGATCCAAGGCCTACGAACCCCGTAGAGAGGCGAATGAGGTACAAACCCCTCAGTTGGTTACTCGGGCCTACAACCCCCAGACTGAGGATATCAAGGTACTAACCCCTCAACATGGTTACCCAGGCTTTTAACCCCCCCCCCAATGATGCTATTAAAGTACAAATCCCTCAACATGGTTACCTGGGCCTAAAACCCCTCGAGTGAGGCTATTAGGTACTAACCCCTTAACGTGGTTACCCGGGCCAACAACCCACCCGAGTGAGGCTTGGATAATTCTCAATATTATATAGAAGAATATCATATACATATATTTCTTTCATCATCGTATAGTCATTCAACTAATAAGACATACATTGGACCTTTAATTCCTCAAGAAACCACACCACGACATTTTATTAAACACTTGGGCATGTGTAGTTCTGGTGTAAAATCATGCAATTTATGGATGAAATCATGCAAGGAAATCCAATGAAAAACCATCAATCACTACTTGGTGACACCCTCGAGAAATATCCATCAAAATCCTTCATCAAATCTCACAATAGATCTTAGATTCATAGCTCAAAATATGGTGAAATTGTCATAATTTCATAAAGCTTTAAAATAGTTCATAGACAAGCTCATACTAGAAAACCCATATGTCAAATCAACTTATAAACATGTATTTAAGGTAAAAATGAAGCTTGGGCACCATGGGTGAAACGACCCAATAGTTAAAACCCACATACCTTGACTTTCGAGAATCCTTGAAGAATATTGGGAATAGAGACTTGAAGGTTGAGTGAAATCCTTAAGATCCGGAAGAGGTTTTGGGACTTGAATCTAGGAGTGAAATAATTAGCTAAATGTTTTAGTGAGTATTAGGAAGTGTCTTGAATGATATGGGGGTAAAGTATGGCTATGTATAGGTATTTTCATGTATGGGAACACTTAGGCACAAGACTTAAGAGTCTTGGACCGAAGTCCGAAACTGGCAACGAAAATGCACTACGACATGCCAAGGGCACAAAAAGCTCTATTGAATGTATCATTTTGGAAAATCAAATTTTGATATGGTTGATATAAAAGTGAGCTAAGATCCATTTCCAACTCAATTTGATCCCATGATCAGGAATATGAAGTCAGATTTTCAAAATAACACATGAATTATTCGATATATGGAAATTACAATTTCAAGCACTTTCGATGCATATTTTCAGGTATTTTTTGGGGTTGTTTCAGTTAAGGGGTTTCGTTGAGAATTCCAATGAGTGGATAACACTGAAGTTGATTCTACGAGTATGTAGATAAGTCATGGAATGATTGATGAATCATAGAACATTATTCGTGCCTTGAGGATTAGAGATGAAATTTTTTTAAAGATTTATCAGACGGTATCCCCTTATGGGTCTTAAACTACTATACGATTTGTAGAGGGGTGTCATATACTTGAAGTCTAATTATCCAATAGCACTATATGAGAACTCAATTATGGGTCGTGGGATGCATTGTGGCCCGTAAATTTGTTCATGGAGTATGTTGAACCAACTATGCTATTTCATTTATGACTTGTATTTTACTTACTATAAATAGGTCTTTTAGGTTATTTTTCATAAGTTTATACATAGCACTCCAAAAACTCAGTCATTAGTGATAGAAAATTATGAGATTACATTAGAGATTTTTTTTAGAACACTTGTACTTTAGTTTTATCTTTAATCTTGTGATTCTCTTTGAAGTTTGATTTGATCGTTCTTGATTCAATTGTAGAAGTGTTCTATTATCTTATTCCAACTCATCAGTCTTCCATCTACACAAAGTGTGAGTAGCTAAATCCACAACTAGATTTGTGAGAGCCATGAAGAACTAACAAGGTAAAATCGAATAATTCATAATTCTTGGAAATGTGCATGCATATATTAATTAACTCTATTTGTTTTGAATGTTTTCTAGTGGTGGCCTATATTAGAATCCCCTTAGTGTTATTGACTTGACCAAGGTAGTAATAAATAGAAAAAGAGATTAATTAATAGAATTTGATTGATGTGTTCTCATCTAATCAACTAAAATAGGCTAAGGAGAGGTTGTGATGGGACTAATAGGTAAGGGATAGTAATGCACACTATATAAATGGGCTAAGTCACAAAATTAAATTCACCTCTCACCTTTGACCAAAGGGCTTGGTGAACTTAACTTACCATCCTGCATGATACACAATAGAAAAGAATTAGGTTATCTGGTAATAGTATTTTAGGAAATCATTGGGAACATAATACCCTAGATTCTTTCCATATTGATTTAACTCTTGCATTGGTTAGATTTTTTCCTATTGATTGTTGTACCCCCACTCTTTCTTTTAGCAAAGTAAGTCGATTAACTACTCAAATTGCAGTGATTGAAATTTCTTGAGTCTATGTATTCCTTGGCTTCATCCCTAACCTTTCTTAGGTTCTATTTCTTGGCAATAACAACTTTATCCTAAGAAAGGAGGTGTATCTTAGGAAACATCAAGATTTTGGCACCGTTATCGAGAACTATGGCTAGACTCAGTTAGTTCATAGTGGTTTGGGTGTTGATCCTTATTTCCCACATTTTACATTTTTTGTTATTTTTGATTCTTTGCAGGATGTATGCATAGTACAACAACAACAACATACCCCAGTGCCTCAAAAGGCTCCCACTCATTGCGGGGTGAAGGGGGGTCGCATGTACGTAGCCTAACCCCTATGTTTAAAAACATAAAGCGGCTGTTTCCAGATGACCCATGAGGAGCATTGAAAGTTGCATTGAC
>JAOTQJ010152172.1:0-31284 GCA_025642045.1 Solanum sejunctum
ATTTCAAAAGTGAAAATTTGCATATTTCTAAGTGTTTGAAACTAGTTTTTATGCATATGATTCTCACAACTCTGTTCGTGCACTTTTGGCCTCGTTCACCGGTTCCCGGGCCAGTTGATATCGTGCGTAGGTATAACTATATGTATGTATGTATATATATTCCGAAGTAGCTTGGATACGGTGGGTTGGTTTACCCATGGGCCGACTTTGCTTAGCTTAGAGACATAAGGAGCTCGGCTTGGGATGGCATCATGAAGTCTGAGTGCTGGGCCGAGTTTGCCTCGGTTCACGGGCGCGCGTGGCACCGTCGCCTCGGCTCCAAACGAGTATGATGACCCTTATGCATTATGATACGTGAACGCTTGGTGCGTTGCCCTAGTTCACTTATCCTATGATGTGAGTGCTTGACCATTGATCGTCTCGGCTCACCTATGTTACAGTTATGATTTGTGTCTGAGATTTCGGAGATTTGAAACTTCTGGTGTTATGCTGTGGTATGGTGCGAGTTTGGAGGTCGCCAACGTTCCCGTTCGATGTGCATTATTTTGATGTTTGAATAAATAAATAATTTGATGTTTACATACAGGTTTGACTTCTATATTTTCTTATTCGGAGTATTACTCTCACTTACATTTTGGACTTTCCGCTTTACATACTTGGTACATATTTCGTACTGACCCCCTCCCTTCGGGGGCTACGTTCATGCCCGCAGGTACAGACGAACAAGTTAGAGGGCCATCTTCTTAGGACCTCCATCCACTGTTGAAGTGCTCCCTTGCATCAGGAGCAGATTTTTTGGTATATACTTGTACACATACTTTTTGTATTTTGCATTTGTACATGTTTGAGGGTATGACGAGGCCTTGTCCCATCTTATGATTCAGTTTGTGCGTCTAGAGGTCTATGGATACATGTGTGTGCTGGAACTGTGTTGGAGTGACATCATTTGTATGATATGTTTGTTGGGCAGTTCTGCCGCAGCGGTGACCTGGTCGGCCCGCATATATATATGTATATATATTTATATGGTAATGTTTGTTATTGTTGGGTTCGTTGTTTGCAGGTGAGGCTAGTCAGTAAAACAGAGGAAACTCTATCGAAATTTCTTGAATTCCTTAGTTATTGTAAATGAAAATCCAATTTAGTGTTTGTCTGGGTGCCCAACCGGCACTAATCACGGCCCCTGGGTTAGGTCGACAACTAGGTTGGTAGGCTCTATGAGGTGCTATACGGGTTGTATACAGTTTAGGGCTAATAGCCGGGCCTTTGTGAATTGTTGCTTCAATTCTAGCTTTGTTTTCTATGACAACCCTCTACAGCCCGTAAGGGGTTTCGTATGATGAAATTTATGCAAGTCTTCACTTTCTTATCCTCAGGGTATGATACTCAGTCTATGGCTCATAAAGTCTTCTACGGCTCGTCTGCATGTTCGTAGACTCAACTTCAGAAATACACCCTTCACTGGAATTGCACAGAAACCTCTCTTATGGCTCGTAGAACACTATACAACCCATAAAAGGAATCGTGGATTATCAACTTCGGCACACTTTGCCCAAAAAATCATGCCAACCCTGAAATCCTGCAAAACAAACACAAAAACATATCAAACCTACTAACATCGCATTAAGAACACACAAAATTCTAAGTTTTAAGCATCAATAGTTTTGTATTTTTATAGCACAGTAATAGTATCTAATATATGTCTGTAATAGAAAACATCAAAAGAAATCTCAAAAGATCTATGATGACTCGAACTCTAAGCCTTACCATTATGATTTCGGATAGTGGAGAAACCTTGGTAGAGTAAGATCAACTATCCTATAGGGGTCCCTGTGTCTCGATCTCTAGGGAGGAAACAAAGTAGGGGTGACTACATATGAATATACCTAGTAGATTTAACCAACTAGGTGAGTGAAAACGAATAAGTATGTAATAACAAAGAATTTTATCACATGCAAGGAAGGGGATTAGTGCACAATATAAACATATATAAGAGTAGGATAAGATATTAATTGCAGTTAATGATGCAGTGCACATTTAGGGTATGAATGCAATGCATAAGCTGAAATCACAGTGGACTCTGGTGCCATTGTATACATCTACTGAGCTGAAGCTACCAGGAAGAACTCATGGGGGTCTCTTTAGACCATGCACACAAATCTCCCAAGTGTCACGATGGTCTCTAGCGTCGATGACACATCGGTGACATTGGTGTTGGTAAATAGGTATCTAGTATCATGATGGATGCTAGCATCAATGATACCTCATTTGACTCTGGCACTAATAAATAGATCTCAGGTAACACAATTATCCTACGTAACATGCGATATAAGATAAAATGTATGCCAATGTCACAATATCATGATCCATAATAATAATAATATACTTCAGCAGACTCTGGCGCCGGTAAATACATATCAAATAATATGATTGACTCAAATATCACAATGTCTCAGTGGTATAAATATAACATGAGATGTGTGTATGTCAATGCCACAATGTAAGTACATATATACAAAACATCAATATAATGATAATGGATGTATACAATAGCCATAACGACAAAAGGAAAACCTCGGAGTACCAGACCGTACCACACTGCCATCATTATATCTCATATGACCACTCTCCCATCAACAATCAAGAAGTCAATGAAACCAGACTCCATATGTCCTAAAAAAGGCTCATAAATCTCGAATATATCACAATTATTGTCAATTTATCACAAAACTGCCCAAATGGTATCACATGTCTCTTATTATCACAATAGTATCCAAAATACCTCAATTCTTTAGATATTATCTCAATTTATAATAGAATCACAACTTACTTAAATTTTGGCGTAACCGGTATGACATTTCCATCACAATTTTATCATATCAATCAGATTACTAATGAATCACTCTAAATCTTATGATTATCACATGAACATATCCAATGACTTAAATTAAGCCTGAAAATGTTAGTCGAACCAACCTCAATGTCGAAATTGCACTCAGATAAGCTTTCAATCAACTCATGCCTCCAAACGATCACCAAATTGATCAATCGCTTTAAAAAATAGATACTATGCATTAAGAGATGAATTTTGATATACATATTGGTATAAATCGGGCTTAGAGAGGAATAGTCAAAATTAGATCTAAAATTCAAAGTTCCCAAATCTAGAAATTGACATGAAATTATGAATATATGCAAGAAAAGGAGTTCATAGGTCAAAATCCCACTAAATTCGAGTTCTAGTTGAAGGGAAAATCATCAATTAAAGTTTCCAAGACATAGACTAAAATTCCCCAATTTTTTATATTCAAAATCATGAAATTCGAGACAAAATCAAGATAAAAGTCATAAAAATTAATCAAGACAATGTTAGAAAAACTTACCCAAAAGATTTCCAAATAAACCTTCATCAAACATTGCCCTAAAAGTTTGAAGTTTATGAAAAAGGATAAAAATGGAGGTTTATCAAATTAAAAACTAACTTAGACTCAAAAGACCTCCGCGAATGTGGACTAGTATCCATGAATGCCGATCGAAATAGAGCAACCCTCCCCAAACGCGGATCGATGCCCCATAAATATTTAGCTTAAGTCTTCCAGACCTCTGCAAACGCGAAGAAGAAGAGTATGCTGCACCAAAACTAGATATAACAACTAATCTGAAAACTCTATACGGACCATTAGGATTGATCGAGAATAAAATTCATAAGCTAGACATATATCCATACCAGTTATAGCAATCCAAACTCAATGAGATAATAAAAATTTGCTTTCGATGTCTCCTCGACATAATTACTAATGGAACTCTACAAAGCTTGTTTAATCTTAAAATTTTAAAACTACTGTCGGTAACTCCAAAAATTATGATAAGGCCATTTCTAGCATTAGTTTCACCATTTGGTACTACTGAAACTATCAGAATTTTGATTTGGGCTTTCGAACTCTGAATGCTGACCAAAGCAAAACTTTGGCTCCAGAAATAACTAAAAATACAACTTTGGACCTAAAATTTTTTATTTAAATCCGAATTCAGTCTTGTAATTCTCCTAGACCAGATTTGACATTTTGTAGCTAATGAAATTGATGGACTTCCAATTCAACAATTGAAATTCAGAATGGTATGAAAAGTTGTATTTTCAACAACTTAAGCTACCAAAAATGGCAAAATTCACATTTTATACCTTTAAAACTCAGGATTGTAGTTCTAACACTGTAGATAATTCAGAATGGGTCCAAAGAAACTTACGAATGGAAAAATAGTAATTTCATAGATAAGTTCAAAAATGACCAACAAGGTCATTACCGGTGCAATTATATCGTGATTTGCAAATTTAGCCAACGAAAGTGCTTAATTGTTGATTCAGTCAATGCCCTTATGAACCATGCCCTAGATAAGAATTTTGATGCTGCAGTTAGCTCCAAGATGTCAAGTTTGATCTAGAATAACGCTTCAATTGATACCAAGGACTTCTGGATGCGATTTGACCACCCCAGGGACTTTTCGTTAAAAGTTGCATATATGGAAGTAAGACTCACATCAATTGTAGAAAGCTCCATGGGAAATTTTGACTGCACTGTTCATTCGATAATGTTGAAATCCATATGCTTACATAGTTAATTTGGGAAAATTGAAGTTCAAACCAGCCTGAAATAGAGGAGAAAGGAATTGGAAGATTGCTGAAAGGAGATGAGGTTATGCGGCATGTTCTGAGGCTACCACATGGCATGATCTGGTACTTCCATATGGAAGTGACATGGAAAGAGGTTTTAGACGTATATATAAGCTTGTTCCAGGGAGGTTATATACATATATATTCTAAATTTCCACTAAGTTTTCTCGGTCAAATGTTATTCGATTTGAGTGATTCAAAAGGCTACCTTGTATGAATTTTTATGAGGAACACTGTGGAAGTGTTGGATTCCAGCTGTGGTATCTATTTTGAGTTAAATTACTATTTTTTCACTGATCATATATAAAAATGGGTGAAAACCTTACATTGTGATATCTTTGTCATTACTCAAAGAATTTAAGTGAAATTTATCTCTAAATTATTCTATTTTCTGAGTGGAACATTGTGGTATGCTTGGATATTGTTAATTTGGCTATATTTTTATGGAATTTGATCAAGAAGTTATGTGAAAAATATTATTTTATAAGGAATGCAATTTCATTTTTGGACCGTTTCTCCTTCTTCTGGGATCTGTTTTGAGCTCAATTTCTGGCTACGCACTCAGGGTGATATAGGCATTGTTTTACAAGTGTTCGCTAGGAATTTTGGTGGTTGGCACTATGTTTCCTTATTCTAGTCGTGACTAATGCAATTTCACCCATTTCCTAAGATTTTACAACCAAATCACTCATACTGATCTTATGACATATGCTTTAACAACTGAGCAGCATTGTAAATGACAAGGAAGGAGAAAGATTTGGTACAGTTATCAAGAGCGTGAGGAATCGCTTTCCATGTAGGCCAGGCTACTCTAACCTTGGACTGAGCTGAGATATGCAACTATTTGGTTGAGATGTGTGATATATGAGCTGAAGATTGTTCAACATATGATCGGTATACGGATGTTTTCACTGTAAGTATGTGATATATGTTGTCCTAAGATGGCATATATTGTATTGATATTTGCATTAGTTATGACTACTGTATTGGCTAGATTCTGACATCGTTAGGCTATGAGATAACCTAGTAACGGCTAGATCAAGTAGAGAAAATATGACAGGTATATTTACTAAACCCAATTCTTGATTATATCTCTATGTAGATTAATGATGCTGAGATATACAAGCTTGTGAGGCTGACACATGTTTACATATTTTATTATGCCCTAGTTTTAGTATCTATATGTGCTTTTGGTTATTTTTGTGGTTCTGGATATCTTTTTATGGTTGTGACTGTGTATGTTTCCTCTAAGTACTTGTTATTACATTAGATTACGGTACAGTGGTCTGGTTAGATAGATTCATCATTACTCTATGACATGAAATTTTATATACAATTGTTATCTGTTATATACTTTTATACTGGATAATGACCAAAGAAACATACTATGTTCTCGGAAAGGTTATGATTATACTCCCAAGGGAGCCTTGTGACCTGTGATACAAATTGCAATACGACCAAACCACTGGCAGGTTAGAGGTGAGAATACGATTGTGTTATTGAGAGGTAGGCTATATCCTATTGGCTTCCTAGGGTTATCTATGATTGAGATATAGTCCATAGGGGTTAGTCCTAGGGATTGGTATGCAATTTAGAAAGGGGCACATATTTGGTAGGCCGGCACATGGTTGCTTTAGGCAATATCCTTTGTAGCAGCTGAGCTACGATATGATTTGGGGTAGGTGACACTATTATGATTGTTTGTCCTCTTAGGCCTTATCTAAAGTTCTACCCCAGATTTGCTATACATAGATCTACACTGGTACATTATGGGAGTGGGTGTCACGACCTAAAATTATATAATATAGGGGAGGGATGAGTAAAGGTTGAATAAGAGATAATACCATGGGACAAGTAGGTATTCTAACCTAATTCTTATCTGCGTGAATGTGTAGCCTGATGCTACTAAAGTATCTAGCTAGGAGGCTATTTGTTGAGTATATATTGTACAATGGCTTGATTTTGGTATAAATATGATTCTATTGAACTTGATCATTTGGGATACTTATGATATAATCGTAATTGTCCATGTACACTCTGAGTACTTGTGGTTGATGGGGGGTTTGGTATACTTGGCTTTAACTGGACATGATTTTTACATTGTTTAGTAACACATACACTTTTGTATACAACAGTTAGTCATTGTGAATTTGCTGTCATTACCTAACACTGGGGTTACCTGCTATAGTCTGAGAGAAGTGATAGTTATGCCTAGTTAGGTTGTGTGAGTCTTGTATTGAGATATGATATGTTGGATATTTGGATAAACTAGTGAATGAGTGACTACTCCTATACCTCGAGGCCTACATAGCACTCCGTATCTTTGAGATCCAATGGCCATGACTAAGATACCAATCCATGAATGCCAATTACAAGGTTCAAGTCCTTATTAATATTTAGGTCTAGGACCCCATTGGTTACAGCTTTGGTTTGGGACCTGTTGAGTATATTAGAGGGATTCGTCCCACTCATTATTTTAGGTTTGGGACCTTGTTGATATTTTGGACATGGAATCCTTTTTATATAAGGGGGATTCGTCCCACCAATATATATTTAGGTGCAAGGATAAGGTGTCATGTTGTGACATGATATGGTATTTAGGATGGGGACCCAATTGATTACCCACATATCTACACACTTACACGCATCCTAAGTGTATGTGGGTGTACCTTTGGGGCTAATGGGGGATCAAGGGGTGTTCAAGCATAGACAGTAGGGCCTTATGCTGACGTACAACTTCACCCCTTGATCAAGTGATACTGAAATTTGGGTTTCATTATGATTCTATCTGTTAGATTGTGTGTGGATGTACTTTCTTGGCTTATGGGGTCCCAGCTGGCATACAGGCATAGATACTAAGGTCTTTCACCCGCGTACAACACTATGTCTCAGTCCATAAATAGTTATGGTATGGGCTTTTTTGGATTTCATCAGTTGGTATCATTTAACACCACCTTGGTTGGTTCAATTGGGGTTTAGTGATTTTCTAGACATGCTTACTTCTTGATCTGAGTTTCGATTTCCTAGACTTACTGAACTCTACATTTGAGTCCTTTTATATTTGTAGTATCACATTTAATAGACTGATGTTGCCTATAAGGTGCCTATCATACCCACAAGTTTGAAGTTGAGACAAAGGCAAAAAGTTGATATTTAGTCAGTAGGTTGAAACACGAGACCTAAGTAAGGGTCATTGTTTGGTTCACAGACCGTAAAAAGGCCTCGTGCATTGGGACTTAAGAAAATTAAAGTATGGAAAGCAATACAGAAAGGATCTGGGTTATGAAGTGTATTATGGGTCATTATGTGTAGTCGTAAATGGGGACCTGGAGATTGGAATTTTAGTTATGCATACAAGGGAACAATGATGGGTTTCCATTTCTTGTTATCCATTCTACGGTCATAAGATGGTCCATCATTTTGGGGTAAAAAATAATAGTTTGTAAATTATTACATATAAACAACAGTATGAGTAGTGCTTCTTTTTATAGCCCATAAACTATGCTCTCGTGGTTTGGACTACAAGACTCATTAAGAATATTTTCAACCTTTCCTATTCCCTTAAACCGTTAACAGTCTTATCTATCCCTACCATGACCCCTAATGAAATTCCAAGCCCCTCTCCCATCAAATCGAGTGCAAGTGATTCCAATCGCCTAAGATCTAGCATGAGTTCATATACGTTTCTAGTTTAAAAGACCACATATTTTATCACACAATGAATTAGATGCCGGATGACCTACCAACTGAAAGCTTTTTGAATTATTTTTCCAACACCACTTATTTCACCTCATTCGAAGTTTGTACTAAAATGTTATGCTCATTTTAGTGAAACACTGTTAGGCTGCCTACAAATATGACCCACACTACTGCAAGTAGTGTTGTTGATGGGTCATGGATGACCTTCTTACAAGGTTTCGTCTCGACATCCTTATGGATTTTAAGTGAGGTCTTTTGGGTCATTTTCCTAATATATTTTTTAGCATACTAAGGGAGAATTAGACTGTTTTACCATTTCATACCTATACAAACACACTCAACACTCTCGCAATCAAACTATTTAACCTAAAATATTTTTACTCTCTCTCAAGTTCTGTCTTCCTTAAGTTCAAGAGAAAACCAGAAGTTTTTCTTCCTAAATCAAGGTTCTTTCATAGTTCTTCTACCAAGGTATGTGGGTTTCATCCATGGGTTCCTAGGAAGATTGAACCCTAGCCTAGATACCCTAACATTGCTTCGGTGGGCTTAGATCCTTGTAGAATGGCATAGCAGACTAGAGTCTATAGTTAGACCTTAGCTAGGCAATTATTGTGCTCTTGTGAATATCCTTACCCAGAGTTTCTCGAGTTCTTGTGACTTTTGAGGTACATCGGTGATCCTAGACCATGTGATCAATTTGCTTCGATTCTGGTTGAAGCCCAAGTGGAGATATTGAGATGACTCTTTATGGAGGGAGAGCTTTGGACTTTATATATATACTTGTGGACTTGATCATTATGAAAGGGAAGCCATGGTAGGTACTAGGCCCTTGTTGGGAAATAAATTAGATTGGCACCTTTATTAGTTATAGCTATAGAGCATAGAGGTTCAAGCCCCTACTTTTTTTATTTATTATTTATATAGAGCCTTAGGGTTCAAGCCCCTGCCTCAATTGATTCATTACTTTTATAGAGCCACGGGTGCAAGACCCCATGTTTACTAATTCATTTCTTATATAGAGCATTGGTGTTCAAGCCCACCCCCTACTGATTTGGCGATTTTATGGTGAGTATCGGGGTTCAATCCCGTACCTCTGCTACACTAAGCATCATACGAGTATGCAGGGTCTGAAGCCTAGTCTCGACCCCTAAGTCATTCACTCTCGGAGAACTATAGCTCCTAGCCTCTTTAGTGTAGCTATTCTGTGTACTTGGCGAGATTATGGAGTTCAATCAAGTTTTTTTTTAAGTTGTGCATGTGTGTCCTAGCCAAGTATAGTTAGTGTAGATCTGTTAGTTAGTTTCTTCCTGATCTTATTATTGTTCCTTCCTTACCTTAGATGCTTTATTATGACTTCGGTTTAGGTTTATTCTTCTTTTTCATATTGATTTTACCTATCTAGTTCATTCGGCCTATGATGCCTACTGGGTACATTTTATCTAGTTCTCATACTAGACTCTGCATCTCTTTTTCATGATGTAGGCCCGAGCACCAACTACCGACGTTGATAGATTGAGCTTGTTGTTGTCAAAATCGGAATTAGAAAGAAAGGCGTGCACTTGCCGTTTTGAGATCATTTTTGTCTCCTTCAACTTGGATGGCCCGTCTTTTGCACTTTGAGAATAGCCGGTGTTGTATATACATTTTGGTCCAGTTTTGGGACATGTACTCTTTATTCTGTTTGTAGATAGTGACTTCCAAATTCTGGGAGGGATTCATTCTTTGTTTATATATATACTAGGAAAAATGGCCCCGCAAAGCGCGGGTAATATTCATTTTTTCTATTGAGTGAACTGTTCAGTGAATAGTATATTCTTTCTTTGGTCCTTTTTATTATTTTTTATGTTTCTTTTTATCTTTTTGAACATATCTTTGGTCCTTTCTAATATGAGGCTGGCAAAGCATGTATGCTGATTGTTCTGTATATGTATCCCTTGCCATACGAATTTGACCAAATATTATGCTCATCCAACATTTCCATTTTCTCTGAACCATTTGTGGTTGCACTAACAAAATACACAAAAATATACCTAAGGTTCCTTTGACCTTTTTCTTTATCTTAAATTCCCCCTTTCCCCCTTTCTTTTACAGTCCTTCAACCAGAAGAAAGTTTATTCTATCTTGAAAAGATTCAGGAATCATGGAAGCAGCAACAAAAATCAGATCAAATCAGAGAATTTCGTGTAAAAATCCACGTGGAAGATTTAACATTTTCGACTATTCATAAGATAGTCCACTCCAAGGTCACGTAAATACCATGTTACAACTTAACCTCTATCTAAATCCTGAATCAAGATGCTGCAAGCCATATTAGTACTACAATGCTTAAATACTCTCATCATGTAAAAGCCGGATTCAGAATAAGAATTAAGCAAGGCTACAGCGAATCAGTTTCAATCGCCATTGATCTTTATTTGATAAATGATTGACAAATACCATCTTGCTCCCCAAGCCTCTGGAATTCGGATTCTATTGTTTCAGCAAACTTTGTATCAACAGGATCTGGCTCAGGTAAGGTCACATGGACTGATCCTTCTTTTCTTCTTTTCTTTGCCTCTGATGCTAGATCTTGTTGCTTAGTATAATCATAGAGTTGTTGATGAAAAGCATGATCAAAGGAGAAACAGTTATCATTTCTAGAATGTTTAGACAAACCTGAGCCTTCTCTTTTGCAGAAGTGTAGTAGTGATGCATAATCCATTATCTGCATGTTGAGAATTAAGAACTTTCTAGTGCTCCAAGCCAAAGATAATTCTAGTTAGAAATAAAGTCAAGTATCGTATTCCTTAAAAACATGAGCCTTGTTATCAAACATTATTAATATGCTCATTTACGTGAATAAAGATGGATCCTACAAACTACAAATAATAGTATGAATTCAACTGCAACAGAAAGCCTCTCCTGAAGTGAGAGAATCAAAGGATGAAAAGCAAACAACTCAAATAACAATATCTTACCTTCAATAACTCATCTCTTTAAAAAGCAAATGAATCAAAGGAAAAAAAAAGTGTGAAGGTCAAAAACACATGTCAAGTACTTTGTTTTTTCCGAGTTTACTACCTAAACTATCACCAAATATTTATCCAAAGATACCTTAACTATAAGTTGTTCCTTTTTCCTACCTGAAAGATCACCATCGTTCAAGTAGGATATGAGAACAACAGATACTCGAGGAGACATTTGACAATAGGTCAGGTAAGTGTTCATTAGATAGACCTGCATTTTGTCCTTACATTTGTCGCATAAGTCTTTTTTTTTTGGATTACACCATTGCGCAAATAATTTGCTCATTGAAACACTATCAAAATAGGTCATACTTCCCATATAAGAATACATGCTTGAGGTCTAGTGCTAGAAAACATCACTGGAAAGGTCCATTAATAATGGAATTCAGAGAAATTCCACTGATTTTGTCTAAGACATATGCTTTGATTGGTGCTTCAATGCCAATCCTGTTTTCATGTCTTTAGAATGCACTATTTTGGAGTATCCAACACGCACCGATCGACATATTTGAAGAGTCCAAGCATCGTAGTTCTTATCCGTTCCTACATGGAGACTTTTTTCCACTTCTGATTGTACTATAAGTCTAGAGAGACACAGTTTACTGAAGAGACATAGACATGGAAAAAAGTGAGGTTGAAGAACAGTCTTGTGTTATTTATTTCCACAGCAAACAAATGGGAAAGTAGGAGAAAAGCCAAAACTTTGAAAAAACAGGAAAATACACTGGCTATAGAGAGTGTGACATAACCGCTGAGTAACTAAGATAAACTTCTGGAGGATAATGTGGCTATGATCAAGTCATAGAGGTGAGTGGGATGGCTTTGGATATCACTAACCTTGCACCAGCTAGAATGATTTGCGAACAACAGAGAGCAGCCCTGAATTTCCTATAGTTGTCATTGTATGGATGCTTCTAACTTGGCACCTCTACTTTGTAATCCTATATGCATGAAAAGTCATGATGTTGCTGAAAATACTGCAGGTAAGGAGTGTCCAAAATTGAATTACAGTAAAAGTTATTATTGTAATTTTTATAGCAATAACAACACACCTCATATGTAATGAAACTATTTCTAAAGGACCCTCAACTCAAGATTAGTGTAGCTTTCCAAGAAAAATTTTGTTTGTTCACCCGTAAGGCCAACACATTGATTTGTGGCTATCATGAGGTTTGTTTTCCATTTCAAATGTGTACTTATTCATCTAAAAATAGGTGGAGAATACATTCTAGGGAAATAATTATAGTCCATAATCACACACCCTAACTGCTACTATAAAAAGCCGAATGAAAAGCTAAGACAGTAAACCAAAAGAAACATAATTGGATAGAGCTCTCAATTATGCTTAGGCAGAAGTGTTAGAATATATTCCCAAGATCACAAGTATGTCCACATGATCACAATAGGCGGACAAATTACTGAAAAGTTGAAATTAATTTAGTCTAGACTCAAAATGACAAAAGAATAATGTATATTTGATGGACATAATAGTCTATGTGTGTCAATGCAGATTGTATAATTGAATGATCGCAACTATTCATTGTTTGTCCAATTTTATCAATAGCTATATAATCGAATTAGGCTGTTGATTTGTTATGTAAATTTGTATTCAACAAAGGCATTCAGTAATAGAACGCAAAGGGTGTAAAAGAACTGCCCAACTGAATCTCTACGACATTAGTGGAAGCTAAAGTTTGATTGAAAGAGGAAGTCAAAGAAAAAAAGCCTTGAGATTGTACCTGTTTGGTGATTTTGAAGCCATTTCCAGAAGTTGTTAGCAACATGACATTAGAAGGTATTTTTTCAAGCATTTCATGGGTTTCAAAATAAGCATGTCTCGTACATTCTGTTTTACCGCTTAGAACTTGAGAATCACTTATGATCCTGTTTTGTACCACTGCACTGGTAACAATGATGGAATCAATCAAGGCGAACTTAAAAAAAATACAAAACGAAAGTATCTCAGGAATTTCAATTCAAAAACAGAATGCAATCATGGAAAAACACAAACACTTAGTATTTGTTTTAAAGAAAAAGAATACGAAAGGTTTTTGACACACCTCGTGGTGGCAAGGCGAGATAAACCTCGACTTTTTAAAAATTGTCTTTGAACGCATCATTGTGGGCATAAATGTATTCTGAAGAAGACTTTGTGTCCATCAATTTTTGTGGATCAATAAATAGGGAGAAACTCCCTCACCTTGGCTGAATGATTTCATTAGTTTGTCATTAACAATTCGTAAGCAATTATAGTGAAAGTGCTGAGTGGACTATAGTTTGAAGAACCAGGAGATTTGAGAAGACCGGTGTTGGATATACAGGGTGAAGCAGTGTTTCAAGCGGCAAGTATTGGGAAGCACAACGGTGGTGAAGGGGTGTAGGGAAGGGTAGTTTTGTAGATTTATTAAAATTTAACGATGAACTCTGGTGGCGTCAGGTAGGAGGGTTACCCAATCCCCTTTTATATATATATATATATATGATATGATATGATTCATCCCGTTGTTCCTTATTTCTATATTTACTTCTGTTACTTTTAGTTTCTACATTCCCCCCTCCCCCAAACTATTTCTTATGTTTTTGGATTATGGGATTGGCTTATCTATCAATGGGTTGTGGCAAGTGCCACAATGACATAAGAATCGGTTCGTAATAATTCAAACATAATATATAATATATATATATTATTTGTATTATTTATGTATCGCATGGGTATGTATATAGTGTATTGTAAAAAGTATTAGAGAAAAAAAATAACCAGGATTCCTAAAATATGTTTATATTAAAAGTGTGATATTCCTTAATAATATTGTTTGAAATTTTTGTTCTTCATTAGAAATCTTTATTTTGGACAAAATCGTCTTTTTATCCTTTTACTTTAGTTATGATATTATTATTATTTTAATGGTATTATATATTTGCTATAACTAGTTTTTGAATACGTGCATCGCACGTGTATTTTACAAGTGTAAATTGATGAACGATATTAACCTATTGTTATCAAATTATGTATGTGGAAAATACTTTTTATTTTCAAAAATTTGAAGGGGGAAAAAGTCGTGTAATATATGATACTATAAAACATAATAATATTTAATATTTTAGAAATATATATAGTTATACGTCTAATAAGAAAATATAAATATATGTGAAAATTAAATGTTGGATTGCTCCGTAATGATTTTTTTTATCTATGTCAAGATAACTGGATATTATTTGAATTTTAAAAAATATAATTCAAAGATTAATTAGACACTTGCATTTGGGTTAGGTCATCATTTTTCATTCTTTGCTTTTACAGTTAAATAAGAGTATTGTTCAAAATACTTATATCAAAAATTCAACCTTTCATGAAAAGGGACATCATTAATATATAGTGCAAATAAGCTATAGAGAAAGATTTTGTGTAATTTGGATCTTAGAAAAAGGACGTTCGTTACACACTCTAAATGTAAGAAATGTCTTAACATTTCATTTCATCAAATTAATTTTACAAAAATAACATATTAAGTGTAGTTTTACAAAATAGAATTTGAAAGAGTAAAATATACACTGACTGTATTCATACAAGAAAGATACAAAATTATTTTTGTTAAGACCCTCAACTCAAAAATAGTTTTAAGTAACCCTTATCTAAATTTATAAACTTATTTATAGTAATACAAAACTAAAACAAAATTTGTATCCCCCATCACACTTAACATTTCATCCTTGGACAAAAAAAAAGGAGGAAAATATGAGATTCTCCTTTTTTATAATACTCTCTTCATTTATCTTTACTTATTCACTGTAATATTTTGAAACATCCAACAACCATAATTCTTGTTCAACTTATAAAACCAATAAATAAGTTATCATTTTGTGTCTGTTTTATTATTAAAATTAGTACTCATTTTTCAATGTACAGACGACTTATATTTGATTAGGGTGATTTGTTAGAATTACTGCTATCACTTGTTGTTTTTGAACCCTACGTCATATTAATAGTGAATAACTATTGTTCGACAAAGCAAGTATATATAGACTTTCATTAAATAGTAATACTGTTAACTTTTCCCAAATATCCTTTTAAATACATACTCTTTCCCTTGCAACAAATTAAAATGTCAGACCATAACTATTTGTAAATGCGTCTACATAGAGAGGATCTTCAATAATAGAATCTCCCACGAAGAAAACTTTCTAACATCATATTAATGCCAAAATCTTTAGCAAAACTAATATATCTTGATCATGAACATCTAGCATTTATAAAAGAAAAAAAAATTAATGACTTATTTTTCTTCTAGGCCAACCTAACAAAGGATTAAATACTGAAACAAAGGCTAGTTAGTGCATCTCTTAAAACTTCTATCAAGTATTACCCCGCATAAATATTCTATTTGCACAAAATTTTAAAACATGTGTATTAGAAGAAAAGACAGAAAAATAAAACTGGAACGACCCCAAAAATTATTCAAAAATGTGCCTCGAAAATGTCAAAATTTTAAATTCCATATATTTCAAAATCCGTTTGTTATTTCGAAAAGCCAACTTCATATTCTTGTTAAGGGGGTAAAAATTGGGAGGAGAAGGGTCTAACCCAGATTTTAGAGCAACCCGTATCAAAATTTGAAAATCCCATGGTGCAATTTCTAGTAAGGTTTTTGCGTCGCTTTCGCGACGTGCCTCTGCTTATTTTAGGATTATTTCTTTTAACTCGATCCAAGACTTCTAAGCCTTAGACCTAAGTGTTTCCAAACGTGTTTTTACCTATACTTAGCCAAATTTCACCCTCATGTTACCAAAAATATTTTCCAATACTCACTCAAACACTTAGTCATATTTTCACTCCCAAATTCATGTCCCAAACCCTCATCCCAAGCTAAGGTTCTTCTTCAAGCTTCAAGCCTCCATCTCCAGTCTTCACCAAGTTCATCTCTAAGCTAAGATATGTAGGTTTCTTTCATGGGTTCTTTTTACCCATGATACCCAATTCTCCTTTTGCTCAAATTGCATGGTTTAAAGTTAATTTACAAATGGATCTTGATTATTATGATACTCACTGCACACTATGTTAAAGTTATGTGAAGTTGTGACTGTTTTGCTATGTTTTGAACTAAAACTCTTTGATTTATTGTAAGATTTGAGAAGGGGTTTTGATGTATATTGCTTGAGGGTGTTGCAAGGTGTTGATTGATGGTTTTACAATAGATTTTCGTGCATGATTTCATCTCTATAGTTCATGATTTCATACTAGCATTACACACCCTCTAAGTGTTTGATAAAATGTCCGGATGTGGTTTCTTGAAGAGTTGACGGTCTAAAGCATGATATATAATATGATTGACTATATGATTATGAAATGAGCTTATGTATATGATATACTCTGTATAAAGTGTTGCATTAGACCATGCCCAATCTGGGGGGACTAAGAACTCGGATAACCTAGATTGGATTTTGTACTCATCAACCTAGGGAAGGGTTTGTGCATCTCCACCTAGTGATGGGGCGGCATCTTCACTAACCTAGATGGGGGTTTCTACTCATCAATCTAGGGAAGGCTTTGTACTTCACCTAGGTGATGGGGCGGTATTATCACCAACCTAGGGAAGGGTTTATACTTCTGCATCGGGTAATGGGGCGGGATCATCACCAACCTACCAAGGGGTTTGTACTTTGGAAATCTAGCTTGGTCTCTTCTACACATATGGTATCCTATTTGAGCATGAGCTACTTAAACATGTTTTACTTACGCATTGATCATATATGTCATATTATTATACTATGTCTATTGCCTATTGTTATGTATTTTGATTATGATGCTTAATTCTTGTTGCATTACATCCTACATACTTAGTACATTCAAATATACTAACGCATACTCTATGCCTACATGATGTCACCATGTAGGAACTGGTGCTCAAGTTTATCATCCCCTCCTCCACGTGGCAAGTTCGATAGTGTTCTGGCTTGTCGGTATATCCTCTACTTCGGAGACCTTAGTCTATGTTACTTTTATTATGCATTAAGACATTCTTCTTTATTGTCTATTTTGACTATGAGCGTGAGCCCAGTTACTTTGTCTTGGCCCCGCTCTTATCTATGTATTAGAGGTGTTTGTTGGACATGTTAAGTATCTATGCTAAGACCCTTGACTCTATTTCTCTTGATGTCTATGGTATCAAAATGCTTTCCCTTAGACCTGATTTTCCTATTTTATTATCTCTTGATGGTTCATTTATTGCTTTCGCAACTAAAGATGTGTAATGATGTTCTAAGAGGCATACTTGGGGTCCCTTCAGGTTCCCCTTACACTGTGTCATACCTAGACCCTAGGTTTGGGTCGTGACAAACTTGGTATCAGAGTACTAGGTTGATACATCCTCGAAGTCCAACACACCATGTCGATTAGTGTCCTATTTATGGTTGTGAAGCACGCCATGACTATGAATGGGAGGCTATGAGGCATTTTAGAATATGTTTCCCTTCTTCATGTTCTAGGTCGTGATATAGAGTGGTGGTAAGTTTTTCCCCTTAATGATTGTTCTTTTCTATGCTAGCCCATGCTAAACACTCAAGGACGAAGGGCCTAAACTCCCGAGGAGAAACGTAACAATGGTGAGCTTAGGGATGCTCTCACTATGCTTGCCAAGTTGTGGCCAACCAAGTCAATCAAGAGACCCAAGCCCCTCATGCTACTACCCCTGGAGCTAGGGTAAGGGACTTAATGAGGATGAATCCTCTGGTGTTCTATGGGTCAAAGGTTGCATAATGATCCATAAGAGTTCATTGATGAGATCTACAAGATCTTGAATATCATGGTTGTTGGGCCAAATGAAAAGGGAGAGTTGGCGGTGTACCTACTCAAAGGGCTGGCTTGAATATGGTATGAACAATGGAAGGGTGAAAAAGGGATTTGTAATATGGTGCTTTGGGAGGAGTTCAAATTGGCCTTCCTTAGTAGATTTTTCCCTCTTGAGCTCAGGGAAGCTGAGTTGGTGGAGTTTATAAACTTGAGACAAGGTGTTATGAGTGTGAGGGAGTATGCCCTCAAGTTTAATCAACTTTCAAAGTACACTCCTCATTTGGTAGATGATCCTAGATCTAGGATGAACAAGTTTGTGATGGGGGTCTTTGGCTTGGTAAGTGAAGAATGTTGGTCCACCATGCTAATTAATGACATGGACTTTTCTCGATGATGGGACCTATGCTTAGTAAATAGATGAGGAGAAATTGAGGAAAAGAAGGGGGTATAAGGCCAAGAGAGCCCATCTTGGGGTTAAGTTCCGAAAGGGTGGCTGGTTCCATCGAGGCCAAGGGTCTTATCATGCTACTAATAAAGGGTTGGCCAATAATCTGCCTAGGCCTCAAGGTGTTGGCGTCATGGATCCAATTGATCTATGTCCTACATGTGGGAAGAGTCACAGGGGCCCATGTTTGAAGGGTTCTAATGCATGCTTCGATTGTGAGGAGCTTGGTTACAAAAGGTAAGATTGTCCGAGAAACCGTGGCAAGTGCTAGGGTGCAATGCAATTCCATTGGGGAGAGGTGGTCCTTAAGGTGGTGCACTAAGGCATAATCAATTTTATGCTCTACATGGGAGGCAAGAGGTTGGTGAGGTCCCCGACGTTGTTGATGTGCTGTCAAATTACAACACATTTTGTGCTTAAAACAAGGGATTTTATGAGTTCTTAAAGTGACTTTTTAGCATTTTGATATGTTTTTTTTGTTTAGCTTGCAGAAAAGTTAGGTTGGCATGATTTTGAAGTAAAGTTGTAAATTTTACTGAACCATAGGCCATACAAGCCCACTTACGAGTTGTAGTTAACACTATGAGCCATCGGGTGGTGTCATAACAAGAATCAGAGACCAAAAGTTCAACAATCTGCCAAGTTAGGGTCACTCCTACGAGCCCAACCTACGAGTCGTAAGACAAACTATGACTCATATAGGTGGACTCATAGCAAGAATAAGAGAACCAAAATGTTGGACCAAAAACTGAAGACCAAGACTATGAGACCAACATACAAGTCGTAGCTTAAGCAACGACTCGTACCTATGGGTCGTAGTAGTTCAGTCCAAGATGCCAATATCCTGATACAAGACCCCAACTATGACTTGTAGGTTATCCTATGAGTCCTAACTGCGAAATTTATCAGATGCTAACTGTCTTTTCTGCATAATTATTAGGGTTGTTTCGTACATACTATAAATAGTTTAAGTTAAGTTTTTGAGAGAAGGATGATGAGAGAGAGACAAGAGTTGATAGTTGTAGATATTAGCCTCTGTCTCTGAGCTCTAAAATATTCTCCCAAGAATATTTTTGTGTTTTAACTTAGATGATTATTTTCCCTTTGAAAACCCATTTTTGGGGATTGTAAATCTTATGCTACACACTTTCGAATTTATCAAGCATGTGGGTTTGCAATTTGGGTGTCTTCACTTCCATTGGAGTTGGTAAAATTCTCAACTATGCCTATCACATGCATTTTGTGTGTTTTATCTTAGCCATGATTAACTAAGCACCCACAACTTGGGTTTGTGGGAACCATGGGTAGTTGACTTGAAATGACCTAAGTTTTGTGCATTTCTATGATTGGGTTTTTGCATGTATTGTCTATTTCCCTTTGTTATTAATGTTGTTTAGTGATGAACAACACCAAACCTTGCGTACTATCATGATCCCGACCAACGTAGTGATGAATAGGAAAAAGGAATTAGATGACAGGATTCAGTTGATGTGCTCCTGTCTAATCGACCAAACCTGACCAAGGGCAGGTTGATTGGGACACAATGTAACGGTTAGTTGGCACGCCATGGTAGCCGACCAAGCACCATGGTGAAATTTGACCTTTACCTTCACAAAAGGGCTTGAAGAACCTAAGTTACCGTCCTGCATACGATTCACCAACTATAGTTATGTTATCTAAGGTATTTGAGTGAATGAGCCATGGAGAGCACAATTCCCAAGTTATCCCATATTTATCTTTCTTTTTGAATCACATGAAACCCCCCATTTGGAGATTGTAGTTATAGATACTAGAAATGATTAGTGGTGAATTCTCGTAGTCAAGCCCTATATTCCTTGTGGATTAAACCCCAAAATCAGGTAGGTTAATTATTGATAGCGACCGCTTTCTTATTGGAGCGTGACCATCATCAATCAAAAATTATGGCATTGTTGTCGGGGAATACGACTAGGTTTTGACTTGAGTTCACAATTAGTTAATTCTAGTGTTAATTTCTAGAGTCTCTTATATTTTACTTTCTTTGTTTGTTTTTGTTAGTAATTCTAGGTATGGGGTAGCTGGTACTATGGCTGAGCATATGCTTTACGTTGCAACCAATGTGTTGGAAGCTTTACAGAGGCATGCCCTATTTCATGGGCAAGGATCTGAGAATCCCCAAATTTATCTATAAAATTTCAATCAAATGCTGAGAGAGGTCCTTCGGATGAGATACCCTGCTTGGGACGCTATGGCTCTTCAAGTTTTCCCCATGACTCTATGGAATGAAGCTGCAGAATGGTAGTCGATCCTCCCACCTGATGTTTCCTCAAACTAGAGAGAGGTACAAAAAGTCTTCTTCAGAAACTTCTATAAGGAGACCAATATGCAAAGGCTACAAAACAACATCTGTAACTTCAAAAAAGTGCCAGGAGAACCTTTAGTAGAGGCTTGGGATATATACAAATAGTTTTTGGGTGCAAATCAAAACCATGGTCTAACTGATGATGAATTGGCAACTTGCTTCTGTGAAGCACTAACTTCTAAACTACAAGGGCAGGCTGACACATTGTTCGGAGGAGAGTGTTGGAAGTTTGTAAGGCATCCATTTAATGAGATAATTGAGACTATGGACAAGCTATATGCAGTTGTTAAAGTCTACCATCCATTTCAGAGGCAATCTAGACCAATCACTAGTGCATTTACGGGAGCCTCTAGTAAAACCAAAAGCAAAAACACTTCATATTTGACGAGGTTACCCCACCAGCATTGTATCATCAATCAACTAACCTAGATAGAGCATATTCTTGAACAAGTCCTGACTAAGGTGAATGAGCAAGATGACATCGTCAGGGAGATAAAGTTTGACATCCTCAAATATAATTACAAAGTGGAACAACAAACTATATCAATACAAATTCTAGGTGATAGGATTTAACAGCTCACTAAGCAGCTAGTTATAGTGCAAGATAAGCAAAGGAAAAGTAGAAGAAGCAGTGATAGAGCCCATGAGAAAGTCTAAGTACTCATGAATGATTGAGTCGAGCCACGACATTAAATAGGGAGCTTCTTGGGAGGTAAACCAAGCATCTTTTGTGTATTAATTCTATTTTTAGATATTTTATCATATTTTAATTATTGATTGTTAAGCTAATATATGTTTGAGAATTGTTTAGGCTTTGAACCAATTGCATAAATTGGCATTTTTGTGTGTTTTAAGTGATAGGGAGCAGGAACAAACCAAGAGCTGAAGAATTGATAAATCATGCTTTAAGGAAGCTTGTACGAACAAATATATAAGTCATAGTGAAGGTTACGACTCGTAGTCATGCCTCGTAGAGGGAAGTAATAAGTACCAACAAGCTGGCACACAACTACGAGCCAACCTTAGGATTCATAAGATCCATTACGAGTCATAAGTGGGGTTTGTAGTGTTGAGGTATGAAATGAAAATTTTTCCAATTGTTGGGTCTACTATGAGTCCAGGACCTATGAGTTGTAAGATGTCATACGACTCATAGTCAGAGTCTCGTAAGACCAATCTACAAAATTTTAAATATGGACCATTTTGAATTTTAAGAGATTTGCATCTCTTGGCTCTTCATGCCCCTTCATCAAGCATTCCCTTTCAGTTTATAACTCCCCCCTTCACTCCCTTTGACTATTTCATCCACCTTACATTTTCACCCGCTAAAATTCCTAAGAGATTGAAGGGTGAACCAAGAACTCCGCTGATTTTTCTTCTTCTTTTTATTTATTCATTCATCTAGTAAGTTTTAGTGGTTAAAATTGGTTCATCTTTGAATAAGCTCTTGTTTGATGGATGCATAGATGAATGTCTTAGGAGCATAGTCATGTGAAAGTTATTGTGATAGTAAGAAGAATATGATGCAAAAATGCTTGCTTCCTTGTAAAAAGTCGAGTCTTGGGGTCTGTTCTTGCTTAGTGATTAAGGAAACTGAGATGCTGATATTGTGTTTTGTTGTGTACCTTATTAGTCGTTATCCTGAGGGACTAAAATTTTGGGTTGAAGGTGTTATTATACTTAAAAAAATATGAGAGGAGGCTAACACCTCTAAAAGAATTTAGAACTATTAAGGGTTGATTTCTGCTTTGTTTTGTTCTGACTAGTCATAAAGAATGTGTAGATTTGTTATGGTGTCATCCATTCCATTGTTCTACAAACTGTTGTGCGTGTTTGACTGATTGTTGGTCCTAATGAAAAAAGTTAGAGGCATCTGAGATGCTTTCTATTTTTTGCTACGAAGACTCACCATGAGTCGTAGTCTTCACTACGAGTCATAGTGACTCCTTGTAGAAGGCAACAGTCATCTAGGATGCCTTCTCATTTTCCATGCAAGGAATACCTATGACTTGTAGCACCTATTATGAGGCGTAATGGTGACCTTGTACGCCTGACCTAAATTCTCAAACTGAATCCAAAATGAGCTATGAGCCAAGAATACGACTCATAGGCTCACTCTGTGAGTCGTATATATGCCTTGTAGCTTATACCAGAATGATCTTTATTTTATGTGTTGGTTCTACGATGATGAAGCATGACTTATAGGTCATCCTACAAGTCGTATCTATAGCAGGCCAAATTCGCGACGAAATTGTTGAGCCGATATGGGTTACAGATCATGGCAAGCATATTCTAAAGGCCCATCTCTGATTTAGGGCAAAGTTCAAATGGTCTATTATTCGGATGTGCATCAATCCCACATTCATAGATAATGTGATCACATTAGATAGGGTCGTGTTGCTGGCGATCATCTTGGTAGGGTATGAAATTAATTGGGCCCGAGTGCTGGCAAAATAGATCCATAAGTCGGCAGTTCACGTTCATCAAGCCTTGCTATTCCCGATTCTGAATCATAGATTGTGCAAGTAAGTAGGTGTGATGGCGTCTCTGTAATACCCCACATTTTTCATGTATTAATGCTATGTAAATGAATCATGTTATGGTTGGGTCAAATTAGCATCAATTCTTGAAAGTGCTTGAATCTCGTCTTAATGGGCGATATGTGAGTCTAAATGCTTAAGAGGGTTGAGGGTGTATATGTGTTGGTATTAAATTGAGGATATATTAACCCTATACTAAGTAAAAAAACTGAGGTTATTGTATGACTTAATAATGTAATAGGTTAGTCACCTACTTTCTTAGCTTAAAATTGATAGCTAAATGGAGACGAGGCTCGACACCGAATTGGTTCAAGTTTGATTATGAATAAATTCTGTGTTAAGGATGTAACTTTGGCCCATGTTTAATATATCATAAATGGACCTTATTTTCAGTCCAAGAATAATTGAAAAACGTCCAATAAGTATGCTACAAACAACTTGGCCATTTAGACCCAAAACAAACTAAGAACAAAACTGGAAATTGGCAGCAAAGGTCCATCATGTTTGAGACCCAATTAAGTCCAATATTGGAGGATAAGATGTTACAATAATAGACCATTAATGGGTGTCATTATCAGGTCAAACATAGAAGATAAATCTAGCCAAAATCAATCTTTAAAATCGTGTTAAGTGCAACACTAATTCATTCCACTAGGAAATAAAGTTTCAGCTTTCTTAAAGTGTTTTGTGTTCTCTATAATTCACTTCACCAAACTACAAACTCAATTGACTAAGGCTTTTGAAGGGAATATAGAACATATAAGGCAAAGGTAAGCAATTATAGTTGTATATTTAGTATTATTTCTTCATGAAAAATAAGAAGTATATGATCGTATCTTTGCTGGAAATTTGCTGGAAATTCTAGACAGCTTGTGTCCAGAAAGTTGCTGCACACTTGTCTTTTATTTTGGTGACTTCTATATGGTTTATGGGTTGTATTATTAAGAGAAATTAATGTTTTTAATATGGTTTAAGTTATAGATATTGCTAGTGTGGTTTGTTTATGCAAAACAAGAAGTATATGCTATTATGTTATGCTGAAATTCTGGACAGCATGTGTCCTAAGTATTGTTGTGAACGTTTCTTGTTGTTCAAGAGGATTTTCTATTTATTGGTTGGCTGAATTATGAAGTAAGACTTATGTTCTAACAATATGTAAGTTGTTAGTCATGTGATTATGCTACTGTACCACTTTTACAGTCCACAAAGTTGAGTGGTTGTACAACATCGTAATTTTACTCTTAAAAGAAACTTGGAAGCTGAAAATTGTAATATGTTATTCCACGACTTTCACCTATTTTGGAAATATTTTTGGACTAATTTAAGACTAGTTTTATGTTTAAAAAACTGTTTGATATAATTTTGGTAAAGTTAAAACAAGCTTGGGATTTGTTGATGTCGAAGTGTGGTGAAAGGATGTAACGCTATGCCGCTTGTTTGTATGTTGTGAAGAATTGATATGTGCTGGGTTGTGTGGGCTGTTTTAGGACTTTTATAGGTCTAAGAATACGATGTACATGACATGTACATAAGAATGGTTGTTATAAAATATGTTTATAAGTGAAAAGGTTGAAGAATCGTCTTTGCGTTGTTAGTGGAAAGCTTGCTGTCCGGGTGATCTTTTTTATGAAATGGACTGCCTAGAAGTATTGTGTTGATGCTAATACTAGGCTTATTGATTAGTATACTATAGCTAAATATTTGAGGGAAACCACATCCACTCCAAGGTAGTAACGAGGTCATACAACGAGGTATGTAAGTCTACTTGATTTCGTATCACTTGGCATGAAACATGAATCCTTCAATAAGCAAAGGCATTTATCTACTCCAACATGACAATCAGCCATACCTCCAATATTTCATATGTTCATATGCTTCCATATATGTATTTACATTCAAATCTATATACATACATGAATATCAAGTTTCATGAGCTGTTGTTGCTAAACAAAGTCCACGAGTTGTATCACCTCATACATATTTCATTTTGTATGTGACATGCTCTCTTCATTCTCATATTATCTTGTATGATTATTTATATATCATATGTTGTATATACAGTCATAAAGTTTCAATATTATGACCACCAAAAGAATCATCTCAAAGGTAATTGAAAGATAAAGCATAATGTTTTGATGGGTGATATCCTGAGGGGTGGAAGAATCACCTAGAGAGGGATAATCCTATCATGGGTGATACCCCGAGGGGTTAAGAAAGAACCTATCCAAGGGCGCTCCCATATCCCAAGGGGTGGAAGAATCATCTAGACAGGGAAAATCTTATCACAGGTGGTAGCTCGAGGGGTTAAGGAATAACCTAGCCAGGGACGATCGCGATACAGTTTACCACTGATCAGCTGGTCATTTATAGTACATGATGTGCACAGATTATATAGTAAAGGTAAAGTAATATAAAGAACATAAAGTACTCGATACCAAAATATAATTAAAGGTGGTCTCTTATCCGCTATTAGTGCATAGTCTCATTTGAGTTATATTTCATGTACAGTATTTTCTGCCTTATATATTCAGTACATTATCTCATACTGAGTCCCTTCCGAGGGACTTGAATTCGATGCTGCAGCAGGTGCTAGTAGATCTCCCCAGTAGAGTATAGGACATTTAGCTGCTGTTACCCAGCTCCAGGTTGCTTTGGAGCTTTGTGCGTGTTTAGAGTTTATATGTTTATATTATATAGTTAATTCAGACGGGGCTTGTCCCGAATATTTATGAATACTTTCTCTCAACTAGAGGTTTTGTAGTCTATGTAAACTAAAGTATGGTCATGTCTCGTACATTAGACACCGTGGCCCCAATGGCCTAGCTATACACATCTCCTTTTACATTTACCATTTATCTTCTTCGAAATGTGCCAAACATAGAAAATTCTTTAAAATATATATACAAAGAACATAGATATAGGTTGGTTATCTCGAGCCTTATCGGCAACGGATGTCAGTCCGCCCTAACGGGACTTTGGGGTATGACAGAAGTGGTATCAGAGCGGGTCATCCTAGGAAGTCTACAAAGCCGTGTTGATGTAAAGTCTTGTTTATCGATGTGTTGTACACTGCATTTATAAGCAGGAGTATACATAGTATTTAGGAGTTGTTACTTTCCTTTCATTCTTTAGATCGTGCCATTAAGCTAAGTGAATTATGTCTAACCCCTAAAATTATTTTGTACAGCAATCAAGTATGCCAGAAACTAGGAAGAACAAAGGTAAAGGAAAGGTAGTAGAAGTGGGGCCTAGTTCTCCTAGTCATTTGAGACAACAAAATGAGGCTCAAGATGAGTCCCTGTGACAGACATCTTTAACCCCTTCAGCTCCTGATGAACCCAAAAATAGTGAAATTCCCACAGAACCACCTATCGATGCTACAGTGCAGAATTTGAGAAATGTGGTTCAACTACAGACTCGTATAGTTACAGGCCAAAGATAGGAAGGTCCAGTTATGGGTACAGATGGTACAAATAGGGTAGATGGCATGAGGATACGAGACTTTCTCAATTTGAACCCTCCAGCCTTCACTGGGTCTGATCCTAATGAATATTCCCAAGACTTCATTGATCAGATCCAGCATACTTTTTATGTTATGCATGTCAGTGGTACAAAAATTGTTGAGTTAGCAGCAAATAGATTGAAGGGTGTGGCTATATTGTGGTATGAAGCATGGAAGCATTCGAAGGATATAGATTCACCCTAGGCTACCTGGAAGGAGTTCAAGGAGTCCTTTCTCGATCATTACTTACCATTGGAGATCCGAGAGGCCCGTGCAGATCAGTTCCTGAATCTCCACTAGGGGAATATGAGTGTGAGGATGTATAGCCTCTAATTTAATTCCCTATCCAGGTATGCTCCTAATATGGTTCCTACTATGGCAGATAGAGTTCATCGGTATGTGGATAGATTGGATACATATCTGGTCAGAGACTGTACTATTGCTTCCTTGAATAACAACATGGACATGGCAAGGATGCAAGCTTTTACATATAAATTGGAGGACCATAGGCAGAGAAGGACGATACAAGAGTCGAAAAGGGCGCAATCTAAGAGAACCAGATCTTCTAGGCAGTTTATACCATCCCGAGGTAAGTTTAAGCCACAGTTTTCTAATAGACCTCCTAGGCCATCATTTTTCTATTCTGCAACTAGTACTCCACCACAACTTCAAGGGTCTATAAGTAACCAGTTTGGTCAACGGGGTAAGGGTCAAGGTACAAGGACAAAAGGGGGATCGGCAGGCCAGCCAATGACTCCTAGGCAACCTTGTAAATAGTGTGAAAAAAATCATCCGGGTATATGTCATGCTGGGATAGATGGTTGTTATTGGTGCAGTGCGCCAGGGTATATGATGAGAGATTGCCCGAGGAGGCATATGGGTGATATAGCGCAATCTACTGGGTCAGCTATTTCACTATCATCGACAGTTCCTCCATTTGGTAGGGGTCAATAAACACCTATGGGTCGTGGTAGAGGTGTTAGAGGGGCAGCTAGCTCTAGCAGGGTCCAGAATCGGACTTATGCTTTGGAGAGTCAGCAAAATTTAGAAGCTTCACCTGATGTAGTCACAGGTACACTGTCCATCTTCTCTCATAACGTATATGCATTAATTGACCCTGGTTCTACACTATCATACATTACACCTCTAGTTGTTGGGAAGCTTAAGAGAACACCTAAATTATTGATTAAACCATTTAAGGTGTCTAGACCTATTGGTGAATATATTATAGGTAGAAGGGTTTATTATGACTGTGTAGTAACTGTTTGTAACCGTGACACATTGGCTGACCTTATTGAGTTAGAAATGGTGGAATTTGATGTCATAATGTGTATGGATTGGCTATCGTCTTGCTATGCCACTGTGGATTGCCTAACTAAGAAAGTGTACTTTCACTTTCCAAATGAGGTAGTGTTTGAATGGGAAGGTAATGTTAGGGCACCAAAGGAGAAGTTTATCTCTTTTTTTAAGGCTAGAAAGATGATATCTAAGGGGTATATATGTTATCTAGTTCGAGTAAGGGATTTGGAGAAAGAATCGCCAACTCTTCAATTAGTACCAGTAGTGAATGAGTTTGTTGATGTGTTCCCTGAAGAACTCCTAGGATTACCTCCTGAACGAGAAATAGAATTTGGTATTGACTTACTTTGAGGCACTCAACCCATTTCTATCTCTCCATATAGAATAGGCCCGGCAGAGTTGCGTGAATTAAAAGAGCAACTAAAAGACTTGTTGGAGAAGGGTTTTATAAGGCCTAGTGTGTCTCTCTGGAGTGCACCAATGTTGTTTGTACATAAAAAGGATGGCAACTTGAGAATGTGTATAGTCTATTGACAATTGAGTAGGGTGACAATTAAGAACAAATACCCTCTCCCCAGGATTGATGATTTATTTGATCAGTTACAGGGTGCCAAATTCTTTTCAAAAATTTGTTTGAGATCGAGGTATCACCAAGTGAGGGTAAAGGAGGAAGATATACCTAAGACTACTTTCAGGACATGGTATGGTCACTTTGAGTTTCTTGTTATGTCATTTGGGCTAACAAATGCACCGGCAGTTTTTATGGATATGATGAATAGGATATTTAAGCCATTCGTGGATGTATTCATGATCATATTTATAGATGATATTTTGGTATACTCAAGGTCACAAGAGGACCATGCAAATCACTTATGACAAGTGTTGCAGGTTCTTCGTAATCGAAAGTTGTATGACAAGTTTTCTAAATGTGAATTTTGGCTAAAATCAGTGCATTCTTGGGTCATATTGTGTCTGAGGAGGGAATAAGCGTTGATTCTTAAAAGATAGATTATGTGAAAGATTGGCCAAGGCCAACGATGCCCATGGAAGTTCAGAGTTTCCTAGGTTTGGCAGGTTATTACTAGAGGTTTGTTGAAAGTTTTTCTTCCATTTCTGCATCTTTAAGAAAGTTAACACAGAAGGCAACCAAGTTCCAATGGAATGATGCATGTGAAAGGAGCTTGCAAGAATAAAAAATAAGCTAATTTCTGCACCTGTGCTAGTACTTCCAGAAGGCACTGAGGGGTATGTAGTATATTGTGATGCTTCAAGTGTTGGCTTAGGGTGTGTGTTGACACAGCATGGTAGGGCAATTGCTTATGCATCCAGACAGCTACGACCATATGAGAAAAATTACCCAACTCATGATCTTGAGCTAGCAGCGGTTGTATTTGCTTTGAAAATATAGCACCACTATTTGTATGGGGTTCATGCTGACATATATACAGATCATAAGAGTTTGCAATACATCTTTAAGTAGAAAGACCTGAACTTAAGACAACGAAGATGGTTGGAGCTGATAAACGATTATGATGTTGATATAATATATCATCTGAAGAAAGCAAATGTGGTAGCGGATGCTCTGAGTCATAAAGCAGTTATAACTACTGGTGGTGAGGGCATGGTTGGTCAAGGGATGGCTAAGGATCTATGACAACTAGCTAGTTTGGGAGTTCCCCTTCTTGAAACTCCAAAGGAAGGAGTTATTGTACATAATGAAGCGACATCTTCATTAGTAACGGAGGTGAAAGAAAAATAGTTCGAAGATCCTGTGCTTCGATAGCTTAAAGAAAAGGTGAGTCAGGTTACAATAAAGGGATTTGACCTTATACAAAATGGAGTACTTTACTTCTAAAACATATTATATGTGCCTGATAGTGATGGGTTAAGAAAAAGGATAATGGAAGAAGCCCACCATTCTCGATATTCCATTCATCCAGGATCGACTAAGATGCACCATGACCTGAAAGGAGTGTTTTGGTGGGGAGGTATGAAAAAGGACCTTGTAGAATTTGTAGATCAATGTCCAAATTGTCAACAAGTGAAGGTGGAACACCAAATGCCAGGAGGTTTTATGCTGTGTATAGAACTTCTAACTTGGAAGTGGGATATAATCAATATGTACTTTGTTATCGGTTTGCCTCGCACATTTCAGAAGTTTGACTCCATATGGGTAATAGTTGACAGGCTCACAAAGTTAGCATATTTACTACCTGTTCGGAGTGATTATACAGCGGAGGAGTATGCCAAGCTGTACCTCAAAGAGATAGTCAGGCCACATGGAGTCCCAATCTCCATTATATCTGACCGAGAGACTCAATTCAATGCGAGGTTTTGGAAGTCATTCCAAAGAAGTTTGGGTACACAAGTGAATTTAAATACAACTTTCCACCCTCAAATAGACGGTCAAGCAGAACGCACCATTCAGACACTTGAAGATATGTTGCGAGCTTGTGCATTGGATTTTAAAGGTAGTTGAGTGGACCATTTGCCACTTATTGAGTTTGCCTATAATTATAGGTACCATTCAAGTATCAAGATGACACCTTATGAAGTTTTGTATGGAAGGAAGTGCAGTCGCCAATCGGATGGTTTGAAGTGGGAGAAACCACCTTGCTTAGGCCAAATCTAGTGCACCAAGCCTAGAAAAAAGTTAAGGTAATACAACAATGACTAGAAATAACCCAAAGTCATCACAAATCATATGCGGCTGCTAGGAGGAGAGGTGTAGAATTTTTAATAGGAGATTGAGTATTTTTAAAGGTGTCTTAAATAAAAGGAGTTATGAGGTTTGGTAAGAAAGGAAAACTAAGCCCACGTTACATAGGGCCATATAAAATTACTAAGAAAATTAGTCTAGTTGCATATGAGCTAGAGCTACCCCAAGAGCTTTCAATGGTTCATCCAGTTTTCCACGTATCTGTTATACCGAAATATGGCTTGCTTAAAATAACATAACTCAAAAAATCAAAAATCAATTTGAGCTCAATTAATTTG